>SDVV010009058.1:0-16895 GCA_016164225.1 Gammarus roeselii
GGTGGCGAAAGAGCGTGCAATGAACAGGCGTGAGTGGAGAATGGTTGTGAATGGTTGATTTTGACGCTGCTCTGATGTGCTTTCCCGCCCTTGACATCCCGCTGTCGAGATGGTCGTGGGTGGGGGGGGGCCGGCCATTATGACGCGGCGGGGGTAAACCAGTGAAAACTGTCGGGCCCTGCTGCCGACGACGGTTCCTCGGTGCATTCGGGACCCAGAGTGTAAGTTGAGGGGCTACCGGCCGGACCCTTTAGCACAAAAGGGCTAAGTTGTGTGAGTGTGAGCGTGTGAGGTGCGCCTTGCCGTCGGCCACCCCCCTTTCTGGGGGATGCGGCCTAGTGTCTGTATCTGTATAGTTTGAATGTTTCAAAAGATTAATCCTTATCCTCCTGACCAGAAGATGTTGCACACACAGCTAGCTAATGCCAGTAGGTGTTATAGGGTATAAAGGCAGTATTTTATTTCACCCGTTTCATTTCTTGAATAACTGAATTTGACAAAGCATCGACCAAGGTGACTTAGCTAGTACATTTTCAGTACCTATACTTTAAAATAACTTAAAATGTAACCATTAAAACTGTATTTCAAATTTATGTTGACAACTACCACTATTGGGACCATTAGGTTCCATAACTTATCAACATTTTATCAACCAAAAAAAAGTTACATACAAAAACTATGAGAATACCATACCTCTTTACCAGGGGGGGGGGGGCACACAGAATAGGGTGACTATCCATACCTTCCTTTATATTTAAAAATAGGTATGAAAAATCAAAGTTTGAGAGCACCATAAGACAGAGCATGGTTATGTAACTATATAAACATGCAATAAAAGAAAATATTTAACACAAGCTTTCACATAACAATATGACACAACAAGAACAGGATTAGATTAGAGTGTCAAAGCTTTCTAGTGCACTGGAGTCAATGTCCTTCTGGCACCAAACTTCAAACCAGCAGCCAGTGCTGCTTCAAGTCATTGTCAGTCTTTGGGATTGCTTCAACTCATGGTATGCTTAGGTCACTACTGTTTGGCTACAGGAAGAGGTTACAAATGTGTACTACTCAACGTGAGCAAAAAATAATGGTGGTCCTCTGGGAAGAAGGAGTCTATTGGTTAGTAAGATTAGGTATGATCAATTCACCACAGATCAGATTTCAACCAAGGGGTTGGTCTCACGAAGGTAGCTGAGAAGCGGTTCCACTCTGAATTGCCTCGGAGTGAATTCAGTGAGCATTAGGCGGAGTGTATCAGAAAGGTCCAGGAACCAACTTCAGGTGAAGTATGTGCGTCGACATTCCGTCCAGGTGAGGCCCCCTGCCAAGACATGGGCTGATGTAAGAGAGACTAGACAATCCATGCAGTATGAGGGTGGCGATGCCTCCATTACCTAGGTGTCTGTGCGTTAGTCTGCCATGTCCAATTATCAATCGGCACCAAGTTATTTCATCCCATCGAGACCGGCTGCTTGACAGACCCAGGGTGTAGATGTGTCCTTGATAGGGTTCAAGTTATTTCTCATAGGAACATCATACTATTCCATGTTCCATTTATTTTGCACAGCGCTTTTAATCGCTGGGTAAAAATCTGTATATGGGAGTGGACGCTGTTCTGCTGGGTCAGGCGCTGCTGCAGCTTTTTACGTCGTTTCGTTCGCCCGCTCATTGCCCACCACCCACAGTAGCTCAGAACCCAGCACAAACAAACGTTCTTGTTTCTGGAGGACTATCGCACAAGCCAGCGCAAGATTGCTGAAGCGACAGGTTGAAAATTGTTGGAGAACTCCAGAGTTTGAAGCTTACCGAGTGGATCACTAAAGATTGTGATATTGGTACCTGGAAGAGTATCGACCGTCAAGAGATCATCGGCAATGACCGTGAGTTCAGCAGTGAAAACTGACGCTGATGGCGAGTCTCCTAGTGACGACGCGCCCAGGAAGCACCGCTGCACAGCCCACAGCATCGTCGTCTTTTGATCCATCAGTAAGATATGTAAGCTACCAGCGTGAGGAGTCTCCGCATGGCCGAATCACAGCAGTGAGGAGCTTGATGCTTGTGAGAAGCTTGAGGAAGGAGCCAGATTGGGATAGTGCTGTCAGATTGTGGTACACGTAGGGGAGGTGGGGCGAGCGAGAACATGACCATAAAATTGAAGGTCAATTCATTCTTGTCGCAGTAGGCGCGCCAGTTTCACAAAGAAGGCTGACAATAGGGGAGGTGAGGAAAGCTCCAAACCAAGCGCGAAAGGTAGCATTGTGAACTGGTTCCAGTGTTTTGAAGATATTTAGTTTCGCCGAGCTATAGACCCCGCTTCCATAGTCCAGTTTGGGCCAAATGATAGCGCGGTAAAGACGTAATGTGTTATTCTGTCTGCACCCCAGGTGAAATGCAATGCGATTCAAAGAATGACAAATTGCTGTAAGCAGTCTATCTTAAGCTGCTGCACGTGGTATTTCCAGGTTAGCTTGTGGTCTAATATTAGTCTTAGAAAGTGGACTGTAGGTAGGAAAGGGATCATTTCTCCAGAGTCTGAGGTTAGGTTCTGTGTGTGCGCATGACCGATGGATATGAAGTGCACATGTTTTGCTTCTAGATATTTTAAAGCCTTGAAATTCTGTCCAGGCAACCACCTGGGCAATTGCACTCTGTAGTTCATGCTGGAGTTGGGACACAACTGGCGCCGATGCGTTTATCATAAAGTCGTCAACGTACAGTAACCCATTCACGAAGGAAGGGATCACCCCGTGATCCCATTAATGGCTATCACTAATAAGGTATGCAAAAGGATGCTTATTTGAGGTACCCCCTCATCTTGGGTGGTATGTATGTCCGAAAGGTGATTGCCGATTTTGGCCCGGAAGACTCTCCGCCGGATGAAGTTCCAAATGAAAATTGCTAAGTGACCCCGGAATCCCATCCGGTGGATCTCTCGGAGGATGCCATAGTGCCAGGTTGTATCACATGCCTTCTCAAGGGCAAAGAAAACGCAAACAGTGAGTTGCTTGCTGTCCAAAGCCCCTTGGATATCAGTCACAACGCAAAATAATGAGTTTTGTGCTGATAGCATCTTTTGAAATCCGAATTGTAATGGGGAGAGGAGTGAGTTTGCCTCTAGGTGCAGAGTCCGTCGGGCAATCACAATCTTCTCCAGAACCTTTGCTACACACGAGGTGAGGGCTATAGGGCGTTAGCTGTTCAATTCATTGGTAGGCTTACCAGGAGTGGGAAGACCAGACTGTGTTGTAAAAGACAAATACGAGAGTGCAGAAGGATGTAGGTGCCGGAGCATCTCGTAGGATATTTGATTTTCACCAGGAGCAGATAGGCTGGAGGTGCGAATTGCACCAAGGATCTCGCGTACCGGGATAGGTTCATTGTAAGGTATAAGGGAATTTATGGAGAAATCTAGATCATTTTGTTCTGCAGTACGCTTTGTGATACAGAAAGTTGTGCTGTACCCAGAATCCAAACTGACGGAAGAGAAGTGTATTGTGAAGAGTTCAGAGACTTCTTGCGGATCAGTGTGGGTCGTTTCCATTATCCTTAGGGTTGAAGGGAGGGGGGATGGGGTGAGAACAGTACTTTCTAGTCATTTTTTGTACGCGGGACTACACTTTTATTAGGCATCGGTGTGTTCACATTAATGGACAATACAAAGTTCTGCCATGATTTGCTTTGAGATAGGAAGCATGTATTTTGTGCTTTTGCAGTATCTCGCCTAAACGTAATTTTATCTGCTACTGCTTTAGTGCGCCGGTATCGATGGAATGCACGCTTTCTTTGCAGTTTTATTATTTTACACAGGTCACTCCGACAGGGTGTCCTAGTTTTACGCGGAGTTCTCTTGGTTATAGGGATGCCGCGATCTGCTGCGTGAAGGAGGATACTATTCAAGTTTTTCAGCATCTCGTCACAGGATATGTCCTGAGGTGGGAGAGGTGTTGTTGTATAAGCTGTGAATGATTACCAGTTGGCTTTACGCAATATGTATCGGCGAGCGGTAGAAGTCTCTTCAGGATGGAAAGTAGTGAAGTGGGCACTCCCGTATGCTCCTCAAGCACTTGCCAGGCACGGTCTGGGGAGAGGTTTGGGGAGCAGAAGGATAAGTCGATAGCCAATAAAGAGGTTGTCTGGGTATGGAAGTGCGTTGGTTCTCCATTATTAAGAAGCGCAATATCAGAAGATAGAAAGAATTCTTCAACGTGACCTCCCCGTCCATCAGCTATGGTTCCCTCCCAGAGGGGGTGTTAAGCATTAAGATCACCGACAAGAAGGTAGGGCACAGGAAGTTGACCAACCAGGTTTGTAAGATGTGCGTATGAAAGTAGTTCATTGACCAAAATATGAAGGTTACAAATAGTAACGGGGCGTTTGAGGCCCACTCTGTGGGCCTTAGCTTGCCGAGTTGTTTGTAGAGGGATTGGAGCGCATGCGATTGCTTGATTTACTCTTGTAGCCAGGTCAGTGCCCGGTCGAGCATCGGCAGTGGGCGAGATGCAGTGGATTTTATGCCCACTGGGAAAAGATGGTTTGTACAGCCCCATGAGAGTTTCCTGGAGACAAACTATCATTGAATTATAGGTTTGGGTTAGTTTCATTAGTTCAGCATAGTTGGCACAATATCTTCTGATGTTCCTTTGAAGGACAAGGGTATCAGACATTGTGGTCTAGGTTAGAGAAATTCATGGTCTAGGCATGGGTTGATAAGCTTTCATAGACTATGTCACTCACGGCCTGTCGACTGCGCTCGACGAGTATCGTTGGAGCTTCTCTTGTAGCTACGACTCAACAAATGATCATTTCCGTTTGGATCATCATCGTCCAGGTCGGAGCCAGTAAGCTTAGCGCTGGTAAGTGGCAAGCGAGTTTCTCCAGCCTGGGTCAATGATGGGGTAGGGCGGGGTGGGTATCACTCAATATTGTGTTCGGCACATTTCCCTTAGGATTATAATCTGGAGCAGCTAAGCGGGGTAGAGACGAAGGGGCATTTGGTGCCCTAATAAAGGCACCAGAATGACATTGAGTTGAGTAGCAACCTGGCTAGTCTGCGCGGTTACCTAGAGGAATTTTGGTTGGGCTTGGAGTAAGGCGGGTTTAAGCATTGGTGACAGATCCTGGAAATTCATCTTGTGTGACTGGCAAGGAGCGCGTTGAGGTGGTAGCGTTTCTTAATGTGGTGCCGCCTCCAATTAAGGCAGATCGTGGTCCAGATTCAGGTATGGGACTCCCATTGCACGTCGATCAGCAAGTGATGGACGGAACGAGGTGGGAATGAGGGAAGGTATCTCCGACGAAATTTCCGAGTTACCAGACAGTGCAAATGACTGTCGTCGCGGGCTTCCCCGATTCCGAGAAGGATAAAGAACATCGTGCGGTAGGTTAGAAGGTACACTGGTTATAGGTGTTCCCGCTGTCACTGCAGCAAAGCTAGCAAGCGGACGGATAAATTAAGCAGTTACTTGTCTTTTGGCTTTGAGGTAGGAAAGGCGTTCTAAAGCTTGAGCTTGGGAAGGTATCTCCGATGAAGTTTTCAAGTTTCCTGAGTGCAAATGACGGTCGTTGCGGGCTTCCCAGATTTCGAGAAGGATGAATGGCATCGTGTTGTATGTTAGATGGAACCCTAATAACAGGTGTTCCCGCTGACACTGCAGTAAAGCTAGCAAGCGGGAGAATAAATTTGGCGGTTACTTGTCTCTTATCTTTGGGGTAGAAAAGGCGCCCTCTAGCTTGAAGAGCCAGTATCTCCTTTTCGAGTCTGTAATAGAAGCATTCACGTGACGACGCATGATGGTCCTTTGAACTGTTTGCGCATTTAGAAGGTCGGTCACAATTGTGGTCATGTGCGTCCTCAACACAGCGGAAGCAAGTACTTGTCATGTTCCTCAATTGGCAGGCATCACTTCCATGACCAAACTTTTGGCAGTTATAGCAGCGTCTGGGATTAGGGATGTTCTCTCGGACCGAGCACTGTGTCCAGCCAATGTGGACATCAGGGGGCAGAGAACAGAGCTTGAAGGCAAGGATGTAGACACCAGTGTACTCCTCAACTCTGTTTCGTCGTCGGTTTACTCTGTATATCTTGGTGACTTGCTGATCTGTGAGTTCTGTAAGAATATCGTTGTCGGAGTGGTTTGGTCTGCTTTTATAATAGATGGTTCCTTGTATCACGTTGAGAGTAGGGTGCTCATCAACTTTTACAGGTATATTATTTATTCGTTTTAGGTTCTGAATGTTCCTACTTTGCTCCGTATCTTTCACCTCCACCAGGACGGAGCCACTCTTAAGCTCACTGATGCGTTTGGGGGGTCCCATCAGTGCAGCGCTGAGTTGTTTATAAGCTTGTATAGTACTATTATTGGCCAGGCTCTCTCCCGAGATTACCTTGACGATGAAGAACTTGGTGAAGTTTTTTTTTTTAAGATTTTCAAGTATTTTTTGATTTTCAGCGTATTGGTCATGAGGTCGTACACACTTGCAGCTACTTCTCTCGGGAGCAGTATGTACCGTACCCGCGTCACGATCGTGTGTCGTTTCCAAAGTCCGTCTCACCAGAAGTGGGGGAAGGCTGCTGTTGAATAATCATCTCTCCATCAGGCAGCCTGGGATGGAGAGGGTTTACGTCCACTACTTTGGCGCGACCGCCGGGTGATGGCGGTGTTGGAGAGAGTCCACCAGATGGTGACGCTGATACATTGTTATCTTGCAACAATCGTTGTTGTTATGATAAAAGTTTTTCAGAAGATTTGTCCAATGGAGAAGTCTGGGTCGTCAAAATTTGCTGGTTTTCTATTAAAGAATCCATGAGAGTTCCGAGGAGCCCCCTCAACATGCCTAAGCCCACCTCGGAGTGCATATAGCAAGTGCATTCTGGTTCTTTCAACAAGCACCACTAGTGAGCTATGTGAGGTTCATTTTCCCTGCAACACAGTATTCCGACGGTTAAACACGAACTTCCAACAGCTCTGCCTCAGCAACAGGTTTGTTGAAGGTTGTCCCACCTCCCGGTCCACCACATCACAGAGGCCTGATGCAGTCATATCATTTTCAGTGTCATCCGTTGTCAAATTTGCTACTTTAGCCACCTTGATTGTTGGCAAGTGTAGATTCAAGCAAACATGCATCTAAAAAAAACTAAAGCATTAGAAACAAGAGGATAACAAACAGAAAGAAGGTAATTAATATAACAAAGACATAGAGCAAGAGAAATGCTTGAGATAAATTAGACAATGAAGGTTAGAAAAAAAAAGTAATAAAAAGTTAAAAAATACACTATGGGGAAAATTTGTCATGAGAAGAACAGAGATAAGGTAATGGAGTTTCAACAAAACAAACAGGGTAAAAAAAGTAAACAAGGTAAAAGCATAGCCAGGAAAGGGTAGAGAAGGAGATATAATGAAGAGTAAAAGGGTCCCGGTTGGATCGTGACCACGTGCGACCCATGAACCAGTAGCTTTAGGGGGGGTACAACAAGAGCAAATGAGGGATTATCTTCCTTTCCATAAAGAACAGATTGTTGTAGCACAAATACAAAGGCAAATTAGGTAAGTCAAGTATCTAATTAGGGATGGCATTGCTCACTTATATGAAGTGATTGTATATCAGAACTCCACTACTAGGTGTCAAGAGGGAATTCACACTTAGGCAATAATCGCAACCCTGCTGTATAATCCCAGTCATTATGAAATTAGCTATGGTATCATATTTTTTCTTTTTATATACCTACTTTCAAATCCCATAATATGAGCATATAATAAAATTATAATACTTTTCAGTATAGAAAAAAATATATATATAGCTAGCTATATTACTTTCAAAAATTATTTGCAGGCAACAACCTATTTTCTCACCTTGGTTGCCTCAAGACCACCCCACACCCCAGCTAGGCCAACGTGCAGAGCATGACAGGAGGCACAAATGCCACAGCACGCCATACTGCAAAGACGGGCAAAACAATGGAGCGGAAAAAAACTGGAAATTTGTGCATCAGGCAACTGATCATGCAGCAGTTATGTTGGTCACAATATAAAACATACACATACATATATACACACATATACATATACATTAAAAAAAATACATACATGCTTACACATGCATCCTTACAAATAAATTAAACTTCATCAGCCTAGTCAAAATCTAAAAATTCCTTGTACATCAGATCAGCAAGGGCTTGTTTATAGCGAGTGATATCTGTCAACTGCACTATGTCAGCAGGCAAGCCATTCCACACACCAACACATCTCACACTGAAGGACCTACTGCGGACATCAGAGGAGCGAGGATGAAACGCCAGCTTCAGCCCATGGTGTTGACAGAAAGTGAATCGGAAAAAAATTTGATTGGGGAAGTTTGATATGCATGGTCAGATCATCACTAATGAGGAATGTTTAAAGAAAATTAATAAAATATATATATATATATAGCTATATTTTCCTTCTCTTTAACGTGCAGATAATCAACTGCTAGCTGTAAGGTTAACCTAGTGCTCGAGCTCTAGACAACGTTTTACTGAACTGAAAATCATCAGCCACGATTATTTACTGACACCTGAGGAATGCTGTGGTTATCACTTTCATGGGAAAGGAGGAGCGACGTCCAACCACGTACCTCAGGCGATCGTCACAGCCGAGAGAAGGAGAGGAGGCCCGACAAAGCCGTCACCGTAGCCATCACTGCCCAGACGCAATTAACTGTGAATTCATTCTATTTAATTTTTTTATTGCTTGGACATTACAACTGGACATTGTAAAAACTTACTGTTTTTACCGCGTTTTACCGTGATGATGCCGCTTTTAATGTGCTAAAACTTTTTAGGGTGGTAGTTTTTTCTGGAAAATAAAGCGTTTAATAAATAACCGATACCTACTGCGGTGCGATGCTTGGAGCGGGATGTGCAGTGGCTGGAGGAAGAAGTGTTTATTTGAAGGGAGACTTATTGAGGTGTTGTGATGGAAGGAGGGATGGCAAGATGTACGATGTCAAAGTGATTGACCTTTGCGTAGGAAGAGTTTAAGTACACTACATTGGGTGGGGGAAAGTCGTGAGGAGTAGGTGAAGCTTGACTCTGGTCACATTGAGGAGGCCCCTGGTAGGAGTGTGGGTCCCGGTGGTTGTTCATTGGTGCTGGACCAGTAGGAGATGGAGATACTTCCTGCACAAGCTCGGTGGGGTCAGTGATTTAGGCCCTGGAGGAGTTCAGCTGGAGAGAAATATTGCCTTGGAGGTGCAGAGAAGGGCAAGTCTGGGGAGGGCTACTCTACTCCTCAATGTGGTGCGACTTCTTTGCTGCAGTCTACCCCTGGGGACCCTGATGCTTCTGAGTGACGCTGCTTGCCGTGGTCGTCGGCTTCAGCTGCACCTCCTGTGGATTCGCCGTCCTCGCCTTTGTAGTCTGCTGTGGCGGCTCTGCTTGCGTGAGTGAGCAGGGTTGTGGGAGGCGAGGTGCTGGGCGTGCCGGTGGTCTTGTGGGCAACTAGGCTGCTGAAGCGGGCGCTGGTTCGGCATGTGGCTTTTGTCATACCAAGCTGAGGGATCAGCCTGTTTTATGTGGTGTCTACCGGAGGGATATTCACTTGGAGACGATCTGTTTGGGTAATGAGAGGATTTTAATTGATGCTGTTCTGTCAGATTCGACTGGTGCTCTTAGGTGTATCTGTTGTCACTGTCGATGCTGCAAGAGAACTCAGACATCGACCATCTTCACGAGTTTTTTCTCAGTTGCTGAGGGCAGTTGGAGCGCTGGCGAGGCAGGTTAGAAGTATGATGGTGGGTGCGAAGAGTAAGTGCAGCTGAGAGTGTACCCATGAAAATCAACAGACCGGTCGTCCAGGCTGCCGCGGCACTGATGGTTCCACTGGCGTTTGGCTGTTTAGGAGGGATGCCTTTGAGGAGGCTAGGGAGCTGAATGAGAGGGAGAAAAGGAAGTGCTCAGTTATGTTGAGAGGTTTTGCTTGTGAGACCAGTGGGCTGGTGGAAGCAAAAAATTCATGAAGTTATGCCGTGTCATGGGCATTGATGTTGCTGACTGACATGGTCAAGATTGGTGCTACGGTCTGTTTAGAGCAAAAGTGGTCAATGATGACTCCAGGCACAACTTACTGTCCCAGGCCCCTAGGCTCTAAAAACATAGCTAGGAGTCATCTTATTCAGAAAAACCTTACTTACAGGCAGAGGGGGGAGTTGCTGGTTAGGAGGCAAGCTCTCAATGCATCAGAGAGTGATAAAGAGAAGAGGAGTAAATTCTTGGCAGCTGCTGCTAGGCAGGGACTGGTGTCTATCCTCGTCCCGGAAAGCCTGTTGTTCCCGAGGATTCCTCCAGTCGGACACTGGGTGGAGGTGGTCGAGGCTGTGGCGGTCGCGTTGGGGGCGTTGGGGTGGCCGCGGTGGCAGAGGTACCGGTGCTCGTGGATGAGGCAATGCTGGTGGCCGTGGTGATGCTGATAGCCGCGGCGTTGCTGATGGCCGAAGCGGTGCTAGTGGCCGAGGCGGTGCTAGTGGCCGAGGCGGTGCTAGTGGCCGAGGCGGTGCTAGTGGCCGAGGCGGTGCTAGTGGCCGAGGCGGTGCTAGTGGCCGAGGCGGTGCTAGTGGCCGAGGCGATGCTAGTGGTCGCGGGGGTGCTGGCGGCCAAGGAAGTGTTGGCATCCAAGGAAGTGATGGCGGTCGAGGAGTTGATGGCGGTCGAGGAGTTGCTGGCGGCCGAGGAAATGCTGGCTGCCGAGGAAATGCCGGCTGCCGAGGAAGTGCCGGCGGCCGAGGAAGTGCCGGTTGCCAAGGAAGTGCCGGAATGAAATCCCATATGTTGGTCATATGGTGCAGCAGTGGGGCTTGCAGTTGGTCAGTGTGAGGGAGTCTTGATTGAATTCATCAGTGTTGTTGTCCTTTGTTGATTTACCGGGGTTTCAGCTGGTGAGGGGAGATGTGGTGGGGGAAGTAAATAAGCATGGAGTTAGTTGATACATGTATATGTTGCAATTCAAAGTTTGTGCCGATTAAAGTGAGTCTTCCCAATGTTGATGCCATTTCTCTACTGGATTATGATGTTGCAGTTCAACTGAGGAGAATGCTGAACTTATTGAATTCCTGCTGGAATTTTGTGTTGGCATGGAGGTTGTTGTTGGTGGTGGTGGTGGTGATTTTAACTTGCCTAGCGTTGATTTGCAGTTTCTCGATTGTTTTGCTCTTCTTGAACTTGCTCAAGGGGTGAGGCAAAAAATTCTTTCTATTGATTCTGGCACCATTTTTGACCTGGTGCTGACTACAGAGGAAGATTGGGTGTTATCTTTGCAGTTTTGCTTCCTCTCCCGTGGTGCCACCATGCCCCTGTCTTGGTGGAATAATGCTTTCAGAAGAATAAGGTTTCATTTTATCCTAGTCTGAAATCCGTCATTTGGTCTCCTGGAGATTCTAAGAATATGAGAGAGGTTTTCACAGACATTGACTGGCATTAAAGGTTCCTGAACGGCACAGTGTAGGAAAATTAAAATTTGCTTCTGTCAGTTATCCATTCGCTTGTCGACAGGTTTGTTCCCACTCAAGACTCTGCTTCGTGGCCTAGCTGGTGGCGGGCCCTCCGAGGCAGCTGATAATCAGTAGATCTCAGGCTTGGGCGCAGTACAAGCTTTAGTGGAGGGAGCTTGGTAGAATGCATGAGGAGGTGTTGGTGTCCTTGGGAGGTTTAGTAGGCTCAATTTTGGGTGTAACATTTTTTCACGTCACAGCCGGTGTTTGTATGAACAGGAATTAGCCAACAACTCCTCTGTTGCTTCCAAAATGTTTCCCTCTTATATCAGAAAAAAAAAAAGGGATCTCCTTCTGTTGGTCCTCTGAAGCTTCCATCTGGTGAGGTTGTTGCTGGTCAGAGAGACGTGAGTCAGCTGTATGTAGACTTTTTCATCTGTTTTTGTGGATTCTAATCCTGCCAGTCCTTTCCCACATCAGTTTTTTTTCTGAAAAATTTGGTGAGATTAGTGACAAGACTGTTAGTTTCTCAGGTTCTGTACTATTTAGATTTATCTTCTGTCCCCAGACCTGATGGTATCCATCATAGGGTTTCCATTGCCCTTGTCTTTAATATTTGTGAAATTGTTAGGCCTGGACTGTCATTATGAGTTTCCTACAATATCTGGTGTTTCACATTGTGGATATTGTGATGCTGGACTTTTCAAAGGCATTTGATGTGGTGATTGATACTGTGCTCCTGTCCAAATTGGAATCCTTGGGCGTTTGTAATTTCTTACTAGCCTGGATCTCTGCGTTCCTTTTTGGCAGAGTGAAGAGCTTCTCACCTTGGTTGCCCAAAGACCACCCCCCACCCCAGCAAGGCCAGAGTGCAGAGCATGACAGGAGGCACAAATGCCACAGCACGCCAGACTGCAAAGACGGGCAAAACAATGGAGCGGAAAAAAAAAGCAAAATTTGGGCTTCAGGCAACTGATCATACAGCAGTTATGTTGGTCTCAATATAAAACATACACATACATATATACACACACATATACATATACACTAAAAAATACATACATGCTTACACACGCAACCCTACAAATAAATCAAACTTCATCAGCCTAGTCAAAATTTAAATATTCCTTGTACATCAGATCAGCAAGGGCTTGCTTATAGCAAGGGATATCTGTGTGTGGTACTTGAGCATGTCGATTCCATCAGGGACTTGGGAGTGCGTGTTGGCTCAAGGCTGCAGTTCAATCTCCATGTGAGGAGTGTTGCAAGAAAGGCTTCCGCTCTGGCGACCAGTCTGATCCGCTCCACTGTCAATAGGAGTTCTGTTTTCATGTTTTTTTTGTATATTACTCATATAAGACCCATCTTGGATTACTGCTCATGTGTGTGGAATGTGGGATATTTGGGAATCTGGGACTGTTGGAGTCAGTGCAGAGGAGGTGGACCAGGGAGATTGATGGGCTGGGTGGAGTGGACTATGGTGAGCGGCTCAAAGCAATGCAGTTGTTTTCTGTGAGGGGGAGGTTGTTGGGTTCTGATCTTGTGAAGTGTTGGAAGATTTTTCATTGTTCTGTTGATTTAGGTTAGTCTGCTCTGTTTGAGAGAGCTCCCGATGTTGGCACACAAGGGCATTTTTTCAAGCTGGTGGTTCCTCGCTGTCAGACGGACTATAAACGCAGATTCTTTCATTCTTGCAGGGTGCAGACTTGAAACTGGCTGCCCGCTGATGTGATGCGTGTGATTCACTTTGCGGCTTCAAGAGGGCCCTGATGGAGGGATTGGGGGCAGTGTTGAATGAGTTTTGCTTGACTCAATTTGATGTGATATTGTGGCTTTATTTGTGTTGCTGACAGTTGTGTGCAGTTGATGACTGTCTTTGTTGTTTTGTTTTCTTTGGACCTATTGAGCGCATTCCGACTAGCGTCCTGCTGCAGTGCTTGTACCGTGCTGTTCTTTTTGATTGCTGGCGCGCTAAGGTGTACTGCCTCCCATGCCTGCATGCCCTGTTGGCGGGGCTGTTGGGGCTGTGGGGGGCTGCATAGGTGAGATGTTCTTCAGTCTGAGACCATGATTGATTTACTTGTTATTTAGACAGATACAGATCCAGACACTAGGCTGAAATCCACCAGCATGGGGGTTGGCTGATAGCAAGGCGCACCTTCCACTCTCATAAACTCACACTCGCACACCTTAGCCCTTTAGCGCTAAAGGGTCCTGCCGAGCCCCCTACAACACACCCTCCGGGTCATGAGTGTGGTTTGAGGTCACTGTCCGCAGCAGGGCCCAACAGAGCAAGTGGTTTACCCCTGCCCCTTCATGATGAGAAGGCCCACCCCCCCCGCCCACAACCATCCCGTCTCTCAACAATGTGCCTATGGCTCAAACGCACATCAGGGTAGCAACAAAAACTCATCCCTTGACAATCATTCTCCACTCAAGCCTATCCAGTGCATGCTCTCTTGCTACCGCCACACTCAGGTCTCTCCTTCTTAATGCCTGCTTGACATCATCCATCCACCCAAACTTTGATCTCCCTCTAGGCCTACCTCCATTCACCTCTGCCTTCCACACCCTTTCCACCAATCTCCCCTCTCATTGATCCTCACCATGTGCCTGAACCATCTCAGAACAAGCAAATCAACTTTGTCCTCTACCCTCTTCATCATCCCGATTCTAATTCAAGCCATGTTGTTAGTGAACCTGTCTCTCAGCAACACTCCTGCCATGCTCCTCAAATATTTCATCTCAAAAACATTCAACCTTCTTCTCTCCTCTGCTCTCACCCCTCCAAGTCTCGGCTCCATCCAGCACAGTTGAAACAACAACACCCTCATTCAGCCCTCTCTTTACTTGCATAGCCCTCTCTTTGCACCTCCCTGGCCACTCCATCTATATAGAGATTGAACGGCCAAGGAGACATCACACAGCCTTGTCTCAGACCCACTTTCACTGTGTCACTCACCTTGCTTCCCACTCTGACACATGCTTGACTGCCAACATAAAAACTACACAGACAACAACAGCTTTACGCCCACTCAATACAAATGTCACGCTCTTCACAGCGCTCCCCTGTCAATCCTGTCGTATGTTTTTTCCAGATCCATGAAGGCCCAGAACACATCCTTTCCCTTTGTAAGATACTTCTCATAGACCTGTCTCACTGTAAAAATTTTATTGCACACCTCCTAACACTTCTGAAGCCACATTATTCCTCTCCAATTGTGCAATCTGCACATCCTCTAATCTTTTAGATCAGCACTCTGCCACACAGCTTACCAACCACACACAACTAACCGATACCTCTTGAGTTGCAGCATTCATTTTTAACTCCTTTGCCCTAATACAGCGGGACAGTGAAGGTACTGCGCCACTCAATTGGTACCACGCCCGCCTTGAAACAAATGTTCAGTAGCCTCACCAACTATTGGACTCTTTTCCAGGCACTGTTGCAATGCCATCCAAACCAGGGGCTTTTCCTGCTTTCATCCCCTCCAAAGCCTCCTGCACCTCTTTTCTAGTCATGTCTGCAGCAAGTCTAGCCAAAAACCACCATCCGTGCACAACCACCCACAGCAGCAATGTCAGCCTCTCTGTCATCCTCAACATTCAACAATTCATCAAAAAACTTGGCCCACCTTTTTGGTACACCACCACTTTCCGTCAACAACTGCCCGTTCTCAACTTTTCCTGCCTTCTCCTTTCTGGTTTTTTCCTTTCTCACCCTCTTTCCAGAACATCTTCATGTTCTCCTCAAAATTCTGGAAAACCATTTGCCCCACCTGGCATCAGCATCCTTTTTGGTTCTCCTCACCACTTGCTTCACCTCCTTCCAGTTGTCATAGGCCACCACTGACAGAGGCTGCACAATTAATGAGACACTCACATTACTTGAAATGGGACAGTCTAATACTTACATGCAAAAGACTAACAAATTGCACCTAGGGTGTAGTGAGTAGCCAAAATTTACTTAGTCTCATGTAACTAATCTCCTGGCATAGGTTACAATCTACAGGGATAATTAAAAAATGACCTCCAATGTTTGTTCATACAGCTAGAGATAATAAGAAAAAAAATTGCCTAGATTTCCTAAGGTTATTATTGAAGTCCAGAAGTGGTTATCAAGATTTTAGCATGAACTTCCCTACTCCGAAGTCTGGCATTGCCGTAGGCGGTGACAGGGGCTGTTGGCGGTGACAGGGGCTGTTGGCGGTAACAGCAACATCTGGCGTCCTCGGATGCCTTGGTTGTGCTCTCCGTACCTTATCAAGACAGTTTTACTACAATAAAACACTTTGATTGATACGGCTGGGAATCCTGCTCTACCGCTTGTTGCTGAGTGAGAACCGACATTGGAGTTAAAGTAAGCGTCCGTAGAGGTCTTGTGCTGTGATCGCTCCCGCTTTTTCCCGCCAAGTCCGGATCATTAAGTTAAGTACCTTAGAGAACCTACGACTTTGTAACCATAAATTACTGACCACGTCTCTTCTCATATTAAAACAACTATCTTTCATCTCCTTCTGCGTGTTCGTTCTATTACATGTCCTTCGCCTTAGTTTGTTTACATGCAGTTGCGTCACAAAAGGAAACTTGCACATATTGCGTCATGTCTCATATAATAGTGTGTTCTACATGCACGAGGCTGCAAGGTTCTTCCGCACAGCCTATAATAATAATAATAAATCTTTATTGACAACCAACATGGGCATAGTATTACAATTGAGACATCTTATTTCAGGGTTACAGTGTGAACAAAGTAATAAAATTACCGCACACAACTAAGAACAAGTTACGACATACAACTCAACTCTATCCTGCCTATGCGTATAGTAATTCTTTCCATCGCCTTAACAATGACGAGGCAGCGAGAGCATCACCAGAGCAGATTGCAACGAGGATTTCATTTGGGGAGTTCATAACTCGAGTCATAAGGCTGTGTGCCGCTTTACGGAACAGTACCTTGATGTGATCCGATTGGTTTTCAGCAAAAACCCTGCTCGCCGACGTCGAGCGAGAGACCTGCATCAGCCGTCTAAATGTGTCATTATAACTCACAGTCAATTTCCTCACGCTATATTGCAAGTATTTTCTCCACATTGCATTACAATAAATCGGGTAACAATATGATTTGAAGAGCTGGATTTTAGCTTCCTTTGGTGCAAACGAGAATTTTTGTATCAGCGTGTTATTAACTGCATTTTGCCGCCTTGTTTGCTTTGCAACATCCTTGTCATCTGTGCAATCTGACTGTGATGATGTGCCCTAGATATTGAAATTCATCCACATAATCCAGTGTAACACCGCCTAGTTTTATCTCAGTTGATAGGTAGGAACTAGGACCCTTTGGTCTAACTAGCATACATACAGTTTTTGCAGTGTTATATACAATATCATGAGGTTCAGCGAATTTATTACAGATATCAAGAAGCTTTTGCATT
>SDVV010009059.1:0-16894 GCA_016164225.1 Gammarus roeselii
GAAAAATAATAGAGCCCAAGCAAGAAGAAATAATAAAATACTAAAATAAAGTGTTAATGATCTATAAAATGAATAATCATCCATCCACCCCAATTAGCTGGACGAGATTACTAGTTTTTGGAATCTCCCTAAAGGCATAGCATTTTCAAAAGCTGTCGAGGATATTAAAACAAATTTCCATGTGAATTTCTGCTTAAAACTGTCGCGAAGAAAAACAAATATAGATTGCCGGCACATGTCATTTGTTAGTTTGACTAGCGTAGGCGACAAGGTTGATGATGATCAACAAGAAGGACCAAAGGCGGCAAAATGGCCGCGTCTGTTGCCGACTGACACTGGGCTAAACTGCTGCCTTTGGTAGCCAACATCACCTTCCGAGGGCAATGATTAGTCTCCTGTTACTTATTATGATGTGACTCCCTCCCACAACCCCACTGATAAACATTTAAAGGGAGCAATGACGCGGGTAGAGCCTCCGAACAAAGAACACTTTCGTGTACGTGCGTCTGTCTACACCACTACTATTGCCATCTGGTCTAATACCACATGAGCAGCAACATCCTATACTATTCAACGTCAACGGTGGCTGAACACCCCGTGTGAACGGCATCATGAGTACGAACCTTTTTCTCACTTGATTTACATCAAGAGCACCGTGAGGTCCCACATAACACGATGTTGTATAATATACTTCGTCACTAATGCAAACATCGTTCCATCGAACTTTAACAATCGTGGTTCCCACGCTACACAATCCGAGACATTTGCCCGCCCGCTAGACTGTTACGGTCACTGCCTCACAGGACTGCCAAACAAGAGGTTTAACTGGCAGAGGCTTGGGGAGGGGTGGGAGGAGGGGAGTTAAGTTAGACACAGACGGTAGTTCGAGAGGGGGGAGGCCAACAATTTGGCGAATTGTCACCACTCACGGGGTGATTGAGAGGAGCTGAAGATATACGTGTATTTAAATATATATATGTATATATATAGTAGATTCGACATAAGGTACGTATTTGACATTTAAAAGGTACAAGACATTTACATTGTATGTTCGCTTCTTGATCTTACCCAATGTAGAGCATATCTTTCGATAGCAGTGATAAAGCAGCGGCCGCAACAAGAACTCTTAGTAAGCTAACGGGAACTTCAAATAATACTTTGTCGAGTTTGAGATGCTAGTCCTCGTACCCACCGTTACGCAGATCATACAAAAAATACACGTTGAAACGTTCTCAAGCGTAAATCCACTTTGGCGTCACGACAATAAGATTGTTGAAATAAACGGATAACCACAAGCACAGGTAATGAGCTTGAAAATACTTCCTCACAATCGACTTCAAGAAAAAAAACTACCCATTCAGAGACACGTATGATATAGAACAACGCAACAAATTACAAATTGACCGATTTTACGTGGCCGCCTGAGAAGTTGAGTTTCACTGCACCAATGAACTTAGCGGTCATTCTGCAACTTGAGCTTCAAGAACCATTGGTATTCCTCTAAGCACACGAAGCACCACAAACAAATCGAGTCTTTCGCGCAACACTGTTGGCAACTTGTTTCTGAGTCAAGGTGTAAAAGTATTACAGCGAGGAATCTCTCGCTGTAGTCAACCTCTGCTTGGTCAGAGGTTCACTCGCTTCAATAATCAGCAGCGGCGACCTTCATTTGTTTACGTCCTATCTAAGAAACTAATCAAATACAGAGCAGCTTTCAGTCTATAATTTCAAAGGAACAACATCACTTTTAATAATATCATATAATGATTCGCATTAGTTAGACCAACATATCTTTGCTGAAGGGATGCCTAAGATCCTTTTCATTATTATATCACACAATGCAACGATTCTTACATATAGATATATTTACAGTTCATCAGTTAGTGAAATAATTATAATAATAATAGAAGTAGTAGTACTTATCTACCAACTAACATGAAACCAATCGCATTGGCGGACAGAACGAATAGAAGAATGGGAGACGTACGACCAGGAAAGTAACCTTCCGAAAGATCGGACACATGAGTACAAACGCTCACGCACAGACTTCTTTTATGAGCGATGCTATATGTTGAAGTAGACTGCTGACTTGACGATGATATGAACTCTGGTGAAGCAGACATCAGCGTACTCAGCGCTTGTTGTTTGAGAGCGCCAAGTGGCTACAGAATGAACTACTCTGCAGACAGCGTGTCATTGGGAACAAGGTAAGGACGTTTGTCGCTTCTTTGCTAACGGTTCGCTCTGGAAATCATTGAACACAATGGAAGCACGAACAACTGAATCCTCAGTATTTAGATGAATAGGTACAGACAATAATAATAAGACTAAAATATTCGAGAACGGTGATACATGATTGTGAGCAGTGATCCCAAAGAGGAAAGAGAGAGCTCACCGCCACATAAACAGCAACAACGTTCCCTTGGCGACATCACGCATAAGAGGCTGGCGGCAGTGACAGCGGGTAAAAGTACACGAGCTTCTACTCCTCTTACATGTCGATTCTCCTATCTACCTAGTAACAAACAGGACCAAGAGTCTGAACACAAAGTCGTCGTCGTCGCCGGCGGAACTAAAACCCGTAGTCCTACTCATGAACATAGAGAAGAGAGCACATAAAAGGACAAAACTGATGTTTAAGAGGGACCTGCCATCCTGATAAACAGCTATTGCAACAACCACCCTAAAAACGTGAGTCGAGAGAACAGAAACTGAATGGTTGGGCGTGCCTACTCAAGCGTACCGACAGTTGTACACATGCTAGGACATATCAACAATAGATTTGTATGATAACAAAACATAAAAAAATACATGTATAGAGCCGCTTCTGAGCGAGGCAGCACATCAAAGTCTGAAGAAATCGTTCATTGTATTTTGAACCTAAAACACCGAAAGGGTATTGTTTGTATACAAAGAGCCAGTTTCGGTTATCAAAGAGCGACACGACCTCTCCTGAGCCCTTTGAAAGGTCGCAACCCCTTTGACTTAGTGCATGGACATAGAAAAGCATAACAGTTACGTAAAGTCAAACAACAATAACGGTTAGGTATCAACTACGGTAAGGGAGTCTAGTAAAAAAAATGACTGGGTGGTGGTTGCACAACTGGCCAATGGCTGATACCGCAGGGAACAAGAGACGGACACACACGCAAACACGCACGCAACTGGCAACAGCATACGAATAGATTCCGGCGAGGGGGAGAGGGGGGAACACCAACAGACAGAGGGGAGGGAGGGTGTTAAATGCTGTTAGGTAAACTCGCCCTAATGGTCTCTTCCTCCCGGACGTAATGAACAAATCAATGAAATTATGGCGTCTAGGACACCGCCTAAAGACGACACTCAAGTAAGCATTCTCAGGTCAAAGACTGCAGTTAGCTTGAGTGCTTGATCGCTTGAGATGCCTCGAAGGCCATGTAAGAGCTTGTGGTCGCTCTTCTCTACCATCACCACTATACATGTAGATTCTCAGGTCAAAGACTGCAGTTAGCTTGAGTGCTTGAGATGCCTCGAAGGCCATGTAAGAGCTTGTGGTCGCTCCACTCTACCATCACCACTATACATGTAGATTCAAAAAGTTATCTCTTGGAGAAAATCAAACAAATAGATTACATAATAAACAACAAGTATTTATGGAATAAAACCGTTCACTAATTTGGCGCAAATACGAAGTGAATGTAGAGTAAGAGATGATACAACACATAGTTATCAATTATTGAGTTGTTAGCAGTTCCGCAAACGAATTATTAGGTAGGTAGCTACTTAAGATAGAAAACGATTAAACTGCCAACATTTCTTCTAGAAGTATTAAAAGCTTGTAACCAGTGATAACGAAACTTATTTATTGTTACGTACGTACAAATATGCAATGATAATAACAACAGCAGTAGTAGTAGTAGTAGTTAATAGCGCTGATAATCATTAGGATAATAAATACATACGTCATAATGCCATAGCGTTTGAGGACATAACACTGGCCACAAATATAATCAATAGCATCATTGATGATGATGACGACAACAACAAAAAAACCTACTGCATTTTATATCCGCGGTAAGTAGAAGAAACATGATCGTTCAACTACAAGAGAAACAGCGGCTTGTGGAAATAAGTGATAACATTTTTCATTGAAGCAAAACACGAACGTAAATAAAAAGGTGGAGAGGGAGTGAGCAAATGCAAGAGGTGTTTTTATAGAGCTAGAAGATGCCAACCACCCGCGGCCAATGCAAACTGCTATCAACGACATGATAGCAAACGAAAAAAAGGGAACTGTAGTTCTTTACCATTAGTGGAACCGCTTGATCAACAGCCCCGGACGTCGTGAAAATACTTCAAAATGAATTTGTTTCGCATCTTAAGGCAGAAGGACAACACAATGAAGAAAGGATGCAGGGTGGCGCTTTGGGATGTTTCTTTAGCTCTGGGGACTATTTTAGCTTTAATGCTATTCCTGGCGGTCATGAAAATGGTTCATTTACAAAAATACAACGTCGTTCTGATCATTTGAGATTTGATGGAAGTCTTAGCACTGTTACCGGGACTAGGGTTGGGCAGGTGGAAATGCTTGTCCGGAACAATTTATAGAAGTTTTTTACCTTTGAGTCGATGAACTTCAAAAAGCGGCCGCTTATAATCAGAGCAAACACGTTCATTCAAGAATCGTTGGAGTGGTAGCTAACCTGCGCTGCAAAATGACTCTCATAACACATTTGAGGGGAGGATGTCCGTTAGATTTGATGGGGTAGCTAAGATACAGATAACTCGAGCGCGTTCGATTTGGTGTCCGCTTCTCAGCCTCGTCAACTGTGAATCCCATCCTTGTCACGTGACTGTAAGATGTTAAAACAATCATTAGTTAATGTACATAGAGCCACCCTCTAATGAAACCACATCACTTGAAAAAAAAAAGTGTGCCGAAAGAGCAAGGATACATCCCATCTGAAAGAATGCATGGTCATTCAACAGAACGCATGAACTATATTCAGGGCGTGTTAAAAACACTAAGCGTCCATGGTGGCATCGACACGTTGTTGACAGGAAACGTTGAGACGATGACCCGTGCCCAGTCGCAAGTTTACTTGAGAACCAAAAGTAGAGCAAAAAATATCAACACGGCGTTTTGTGGCACGAGAACGAAAAGTATAGTAAAACAATATTTTCCAGAAGTCGGCGCTTTGTGGAAAAGAAAACTAACCTTTATAATTTCATACTAGACTACCTAATCTCTATGATAAAATAAAGTCCCATTAGAACATGATGGAAATCAACCAGCATAGTTTCAAAGCATTTGTAAAATCGACTTCAAACTGTGATAAGCCATCAAATAGAGGGAGATCATCCAGATAGATAACGACTCTCCTCAGCTGGTCAAAAATTTAGCAAATCCTACAATTTGTCGAATTGATTTTAACAACTAATCTACAAAAAATGCCGCAATTGTCTGAAAGTAACGTGAACACATTATAGACATGACAATAGACTAGATTTGGTAAAACGTTAACGTCCTAGCTAAGATATAGATAACCCGAGCCGCGCAGCTGTGAAGAAGTATTGGTCAGGGAGCCGGCCGGTAAAAATCCTCTCTTTTGTCGCAGAGGGAACAATCTTCAATTGAGTTTCACTAGAAGGTTGTTGTTCTCGGAAAGATACCTCGACATCGCGGGGGCATAAGAGTGTCACGGTTGCAAGCAATCTTCATGGTAGTATCCATTACACAAGAACTTGTGACGAGATACCTTTTTCTTGCCCGTAACACAAGAACTGTTTTCAGTGGAGTATCTGTTGAGGATACGAGTAACAATTTAACGACATCACGGTTCAACAGACTTCAGCCAAAAGGATTTAATGCCCCGCAGATGTATATATATGAATCTTACAGGAAGATTCGTACCATGTCTAATAAGATTACACCCATGAGAATGATCACGAGAACAAATCAGAGTATCTTCTTTGTCTCTTTAATTGTGACCTATATAGAACCAGGCTATCTAAACCATGAGAGATTTAAACATAACAGCACAGTAGCTAATTATGTAACAGGAGCGTGTTGAAGCTCTCTGCTCGATGATGATCAACAATGATCCAATGGATATTAGATAGGTAAAGCTGTAAGATTATTTTTCAATATTTCAGACCATTAAACTTGATATTTCGTTTTGGAGCTAATCTTCAACACTATTTTTATAATTTGTTTCAAATAACAAGAATAAAAACCTTCAATGCAACAACGTACAAAGTACGCAGTAGCTATGACGTTATTGCACAACGTAGGTAGCAAATAAACGTTTCGTATTAGACACTTTCACTATTCTTTTTCTTCTTTGAGCATTAGTACTATAATTACCACAATAAAAAAATGTACAAGCCACTCTGTCTACACTGAAGTATTGCCCGCAACAACGATTACAAAACGGGTCGCCAGTATCACTACATTATTCTGGTAGGAGCAACGATGTCTGCAACTGGTCAGGGCCACTCCTAGCTGTCATTTCTGACCGCTCAAGACATCATTCAACCATGCAACCATGCTTTGTTGGCGGTCTATCAAGATGATGTTGTTAATTTAGCTACCCATATTTTAGGTCTAACACAACCCATTAGACACTAACTGGGTTCAGATCACTGTCACCCTATCAAGTCTCAGGTTATCCCTCAGCTGGATCAAAGATTGTTCCTTAGGGCGCACAACCAGGTGTTCACCGTGGCTACTCTACTCCACATATCAATGCGGTGAGGGGATTCATTACAAAGTATCCCATTAAGGATTTTCTGTATTTCAGCTTCTGTTATAGGCCAAAAAAGCCTTTCATACTCGACAATCAGAGCCAACTTCACTATTCTGAATCCGTTTCTCCCAGGTGTAATAAAATTAGGTAGATTAAAAATAAATACACGACTATAAACGATGCGACAGCACATGTTTGTGGCCAAGAATTTGGTATGACTAAAAAAATGAGTAATAATCAAATTTTTTGTAACTGTTATCTAATAGAATTCATTAAACTTCATCAATAAATGAGGTGCACAAATTTTTCATGTGCAAAAAACTTTGTAGCTGCTCGTCGTTGACTTCACACCACCTTCTCTTACGATTGACCTTCAAATACTTTTTTCAATTTATTCAATCTGCCATAACCAATACCTATCAATTTAAGGACCGACAGACCGTTAGGTAGCCTTAGCACATATTCCTTAATCGCATGAGATTAGATTAGTGACCAGGATTTCCAGCGCGAGATTCTTTGTCCGTCTAGCGCAGAAAGTCGACAGATGTTGCTACTCAGCTTTCACGCGCACCTCTGATGCTGTGCGAAATGGCGAGGTTGTAAAAATGCTCACGAGTAGTGATTGATTCAAGCCTAAAGAAAAATAGAATAAGTCTTCTGAGAGTTAATCAGGTACGCAAAGGCTAGTTGTATCATTATTATTATTATTATTATAAACACGATAAAATAAAGCTATTGCACTTTTGGAACTTTGAACTAATGTTTGTTAGCAAGAAGAAAAGACCATTGGGCAGCTTCATCAAGAAGTGATGTAGCTAGCAGTAGACCGTGGGCAGGACTGTCACATGTCGTTTGATTCACTAACTACGCAAACTTTAAGAGTTATGAAACACAGCAATAAAAGCCTTCATTATGTGAATAACTTTCGAACTGAACTGAAGGGGAGCCACGACTACACCAATGAAGTTATTGTAGTTTGTAGAAATAATTCGGAATGGAACGAAAAGCCTTCAATATGTGAATAACTATCGAACTGAACTGAATGGGAGCTACGACTGAACCAATGAAGTTATTGTAGTTTGTAGAAATAATTCGGAATGGAACGAAAAGCCTTCAATATGTGAATAACTATCGAACTGAACTGAATGGGAGCCACGACTGAACCAATGAAGTTATTGTAGTTTGTAGAAATAATTCGGAATGGAACGAAAAGCCTTCAATATGTGAATAACTATCGAACTGAACTGAATGGGAGCCACGACTGAACCAATGAAGTTATTGTAGTTTGTAGAAATAATTCGGAATGGAACGAAAAGCCTTCAATATGTGAATAACTATCGAACTGAACTGAATGGGAGCCACGACTGAACCAATGAAGTTATTGTAGTTTGTAGAAATAATTCGGAATGGAACGAAAAGCCTTCAATATGTGAATAACTATCGAACTGAACTGAATGGGAGCCACGACTGAACCAATGAAGTTATTGTAGTTTGTAGAAATAATTCGGAATGGAACGAAAAGCCTTCAATATGTGAATAACTATCGAACTGAACTGAATGGGAGCCACGACTGAACCAATGAAGTTATTGTAGTTTGTAGAAATAATTTGGAAGAGAACGTATGTTGAGGGAAAATAGCATTATAATATCCAGATTTTTAGTGTCCGTCATCTCAATCGAGGTTCAGTTTTGGTAACGAATTAATATATTTCAAGAGGGTGGAATTTGTTTTATTTGCGAATATTCCCGATCGATAAATGCAAATGCGCTAGTAAAATTTATCATCCCGAGGCATCATTTTTCGAATTCGATACAATCACTGACTAGTATGTTCAACAACAGGTACGACAATTTCTTTAGGAGTTATCCCCTTCCCCTATCTATCGCACCCATCACCAATATTTCGGTTAAGGTTTTCACTTTTGGCACCACTTCCTAATGCCAAAAGGTTGACCGTTTCTCCACCGACACCAACACTGCCACAACTTGTGCAGCTACTGCTACTGCTGTGTAGAACGTTGTCTTCTTCACCATAATTTATGTCGCCCCGGCTCGTGTGTCTGGTCGTGTGAACTGTGGGGAGATGAGGCGCTACTGCGGCGAGGCAAGGCGCCGATCGGTGCATTGGGTCACCGGGTCCTCCTTGTGATGGAAATATTGAAGGATGAGGAGCTGCAACGCCATCCACATCTCGCCGGTGAGTCGCACCACCGCAATTACTGGTATTGTTATTACTACTGGCACTAGTGTTAGTGTATTTGGTCAACCCGGAGTGGGATTTGGACTGTTTGGGCATGGATGTTTCTGCCTGGCCCATCTCCGAGAAAGTTTTGGTCGTCGGGCCTTGGGCAGAATGGAGCCTCTGACGTCTCCGACCTTCCAATTGCGCCATCGGCAGCTGAGAGTCTGCGCGTCGTTCATCGTGGGGCGACATCCCGACAGGGTCGGGTCGCCCAAATCTGTCTAATTCTGCGGAGTGGCCCGCAAAATGGAAAGGATTGCAAAACTGCGTATCAGAGAGCAGAAACTGAGAAGCGAGGTGGGGACCAGTAGTGGAAGACAGGAAAGTTGGAGAGTGAACTGGGGTGGTCATTTGGGAATGACAGGGAGTTGTAGTAAGGGACAGGATCTCACTTGGAGACAGAAGGATGGGAGGAGTCGTACAAGAGCCAACGGCTTGCGTGGGTGAATGTGATTGAGAGCTGTCAGGAGACGCAGCACCACGAACTTCCAAACTGGTCTTCTTTCTCGGAGACCTGGAGCAGTTTGAGCTTCCTACATCGGAAGATGGACTTGGAGGAGAATCCAAGATTCGTTTAGGTGAGCAAGTATAGAGATTGTGAACCAGTTCCTTCTGCGAAGGATGCCTGGTGAGGCTACTCACGCTTGGGGGTGTATCGCTGGTGGTGTGCTGCTGCACGATAGTAGACGCAACTGGCCTAGAAGAGGAGTCAGGGGGAGTAGAGGGTTGTTGGTTAACAACTACGTTGACCAGGTAGTGTTGGTGGTTGCTCTGAGTAGGTGAACTGCAGCTAGTTGTGGTGGTTAGTGGAGGTGACGGTGGAGCCGACAGTCAGGACCCACCGATGGCATCGAAGCGGCCGCTGCCAGCCCGGCCGCCTGTGGTCACGTAGCGACCGCTTCCGCCGCGCCCGCTACCAAGCTTGCAATCAACGCTCTTACCGCCAAGTTTGCTGGAATCTGAGGGGCGCCCCGCTCCGCCACACGTGACGGCTTCGTGGCGCGCGCCACACAGGCCACACGCCACAAACGCACCGTGGCACGCCCTGAACGGAAGATAGCAGCAGAGGCAAGGAACTAACAATGACAACAGTGTCAGCCCTAGCCAGCGTTTGCCACAATTGCCACCCTCGAGCCCCGAAGAGCCGCCATTGACCCCTCCCTCATCTGCCCCAACGCCAACACTGCCACCCACCATCCCCAGCCCCGTCATCTCGTTGCCACAGACACCACCAAAACCGGTCACGGGTTCGCCGCTATCGCTGCCGTTAGAGCCGTCGCCGCCCGAACCACAACAGCAGCAGCACAATGCCGAACTTTTTTTCTCTCCTCCGCCTCCTCCTCCAAAGCAGGTGCTGCCGCTGCATGTGCACGGATGCCTAGTGAACTCACCCTCTTCGTCACTCATGCAGTGGTACAACATACACTGAGCGCACCAGATATAGGTGAGAGCATCGATGGCGGATCTGATCGGGTCCGGGCCGTACTCGCAAGAGCCTTTGGGGTTGTTGTCGGGATAGAAGTTATCGTGGCAGTGCCGGCACCGCTGTTTAAGACCAATGCCCGCGAAGTGGCCTATAGTGCCCCGCTGGTGTGTCTGTTGCTTGTTAAAATACTTCCCGCGGTCGAGGCTATTGTGAAGATAGTCGTTGCCACGACCTCTTCTAACAATGCTACTCAGCCTACTCTTCACCAGACCACCACCACCACCACCGCTACTACTACGACTGTTCCTCTTGGCATCGTACCCGATGCCGCCGCCACTGCTCATGGTGGTGGCAATAGCCAGCTGTTGCTGCTGCTCTTGATTGGCACGCTTGATGGAGGCGATGCTGTCCCGACGTTCGCGCGACAATTCGTTTTTTTTTATGTCCATGACTGGGTAGAAGTAGTCATGGTTGAGCGGCGGCTGAGGAGAGCTTGAAGGGGGCAAAGGAGGGAGAGGCTGTTGTTGCTGCTGTGACGGCGACCGTTCGGACGTGAACTGAACATAAGAGTAATGGTCTGCTGTACTACCCCATCCTCCACCTACCCTATCGTCTCCCTCATCTTTGTCTTTGCCAACAGTGGATACAATGCCTTCCTCCCTCGCCCCAGTGTGTGGATGTTGGCCCGGCAGGGCGGGTGGAGGTCGTGTTGGTCGATGCTGGTAGCTGATCCTGGGATGAGGTACAGCGGTCACTGGGTGGTGGTGGGGATGTGGCTGAGGGGGATGGTGGTGGGGATACAGCTGATGCCCTATAGAGGTCGAGGTCATAGAAGAAGGAGGCAAACCCGACATCTGCTGTGGTTGTGGTAGAGGGGCGGTGCTGCTCCCCGAGTGGCCGTCTACAGGAGAGGGTCCTGAGCCGACGAAGCAAGACGGCTCGTTTACGGGAAGGTTAACTGCGACAAACACGTCCTCTTCAGGAGGAGAATAGTCGTCCGCGAGGGAGTAGTAGTGTTGTGAAAGAGCAGGTGAAGGCGCGCCGTGAAGAGGGTGTGCAGGGCCGTGGTAGGCAGGATGTTCCATCATACCTGAAACAAAAAATTGCAATATTACATTTTGAAAATTGTTTGCAGCAGCTAATATTATTGATACGCCAAATAAAATTGATCACATTCATTATTTCAGCAGATCCATCATTGATAATATATACAATTTTAAACAGCGCTCACATCAGCAGAGGTCCTTGCAATAAACTTTTCAACTTCTGCAAGTTAGCATCTGCATTAGTTGCCCATAAAATGTAATTAGACTTCTATTATTCTCACTCAGCTACATTCATTCTGGGTAGTAGCAGGCAAAAAAAACTGATAACATTGGGTACAACAACCTGGCACGAAAAAATTACGGAAGGAATGATATAATGAAGGAAGTTATAACAGAGAAAACTAATATCATGGATAAGATTAATGGAATTCAAGCTAAACTCTGATGAAGGTGTTATCAAGAAAAGGTAAATAAATGTAAATGATGTAATGTTTCTCTCCATCGCGTTGTTGTTCACCACAGGTTGCTAGTCTTGAGGTGTAATTTGACGAGTAGCTACTAGCTAACCCATGACATACCAGACATGAGAAATGTATGAGCAAGACCTAAACAATCGTATGTCTACCAATCACTTGCAAAGCAAGGATGCTACTATAAACAACTCAATTTGACCATTCCTATAAGGTTTGTTGTTAGAAATGAAATCAATAAAAAGAAAAGTCATGAATACAGCTACAATGTTATCTTACCTTGCTAAAGCTATTGATAACCATTTTAATTGGCTTACAATTCAGTTTTCATGTTTATCTTTTTATGTTTCAAAAAAAAAAAAAAACTAGATAACTTCTATTTTAGCCAATAGATACCAATGCTGTTATGCGGGCCAGTATCAATACCTTCAGTGTATTATTGGCCCATAGCTAGCAAAACTGTTTAGAGGCCAGTATCAATACCTTCAGAAAATTTTAGCAAATAACTACCAATACTGCAAAGAGGCCAGTATCAATACCTTTAGCAAATTTTGGCTAATAGCTACCAGTACTGTAAAGAAGTCTGTATCTATATACTTTTGGTAGCTATGTTTTACCCAATAGCTACCAATAATCATGTTACAAAATTTAAAAGTTCTTTTACTGTAGCTTCTAGTCCACTCTTGGAATAACTAGACTAAGAGACATTCTTATGCAGAAATATAAAATGTTGACTCACAGTTGAAATATTGAATACTATCAGACATATTTTCTTGATCAACAAAAGCATTTAGATCACATATACTCCTTCAAGTGGTTGATTTCTCTCTAACTTGCGCCACATCTTAGCAGGAAGGGGACATATATAAGTTGGTTTAACTGGACATCAAGAACTTGTGCCACACCATAGCAGGAAGGGGACATATATAAGTTGGTCAAACTGGACATCAAGGAAACCACCACACAAAGAAATAAAAGCTGGGCAGTAGCAGCAAGAACAGTTCAATAACACTAATGACCAAAAGCAGTTAACATAACTCACTAGCTAATAGAGCCACTTGAGAGAAGCTGATAGGAGTAATCAGGGCTACTAGCCCAGCCGAGTCTATGTTCTTAAGGTGGCTATAATTTACTGAAATAATGACCAGGAAATTGGTAAGACCATATTTTGTGGCACATATGAAGTATATATCAACACCCAAGATGTTGTTCAGTGAACAGGGCAAGGGATAAATAGAATAGTTATTTTCAGTGGCAGGTGCCCCAAAGGTTAGCAATATTATACATCAACATCTTTCTACAGACATTTGTGATCATGGATTCGTGCACCAATGATTTCCGTCCAAAACATCACAAAAACATCAAGCTATCTAAATTAGCTGTGCCCAGGAGCACCCCCCAGTTTGTAATTGTTCTAAAGGCATCAAACAAATGATAGACAGCACAATAGCTAATTATTTAGTCTCATGTCATTTTTGGAACTCTCCAAGTTAACATACCATAAAAATAATTTCTGTAACTACTCCAGCAGCACTTTACTGGTAGCCACTAAATACTATCTTAATCTAATGAAAACAATCGCAACATTTCATCAGCATCTTGTGTCACTCAAAATTATTTCTGTATACTAATAATAGTACAATCATATGGCTACATGCATTTTTGTACCTCTCAACAGGGGACTAAATGTGGAGGCAATGAGCAAGAAAACTGGAAGTTGCCAGTAGTGGGTAGGACTAGAGCACAAATTGCTCATGTCCAATGTGGAGAGAATGGTCAAACCACTTCACCACTGAGGAGGAATAAATAAGTACAATGTGTAATCCTGCAACAGATACAGCCGTGGTGCAATGACTAGAGCCCTTGCTTTCACATGCAAGGCTAGTGTTACAATATCCCATGAAAAACATCATTAGTGGGTAACAAACTGATAAGAAAACTCACTGCACCTATCTAGTCTTCAGTCATTTTGGGAATGGTCTCAGTCAACATGCTGCAGAAATGATTCCTTTTTCTACTCCATCAGCACATTGCTGATAGCTAATATTTACTGCCTAAATGCAGAACTAAACTTCAAAAATTATTTTTGATGTAAAAAATACCAAAGGGAAGAATACACTAGACAAAGAATTGAAAGAACAGCATGCAAAGAATATTTAGTTTATTTATGTGGTTTGCCAGACACTATATTGCTACAATAGAATGAAAGGTGCTTGTAACAAGAAGCAATTGCCAAATAGCTAACTACACTTAAGTTGATCAGTGATGTCTACAATAGAAAAAGTGAAAATATCTGCAGCAACACAAGTTCATCAGCAACTGAATTTTACCCAATATATACAAAGCAAGCTTATGATACAAAACGTTTCCAAGAAACAAAACAAAATTCAGACCAATGCAGTCTATTTGTTGTAAGTTGAGCTACACAAACAAGCAAATAGGAGCAATAATTAAAAATTAATTCATCGCTAGAGCAATAAATAAGGCACACTTTAATGAAAGGGAAAAAAACATCAGAAAAAAATAACAAATGAAAGGTTTAAAACTGCCTGTAGGAGTAAGGCGATTGAATGCAAAAGCATACTTGGATTACCAGCAAATATGTAGAAGCGCACATGGATTAACAGAAAATATATAATGTAGCTAGCTATGAATTGTAACGTCAACCTTCATAACTTCTCACACTTGGCAACACCCTGCAAATCCCTGCCCCACTATTTTTGGCATCAAAATGTCAAAAATATTATTCTAGCTACAGCACTTGAGGAAACATTTTATTTTGTATTTACCAGCTAACTACCAACAATTTTTTATATGCGACCACAATTTTTGATGGATTGACTGACTAAGTGAAGAACCTTCCCAGGAAATGTTTCTAGAAAAATTAACATTAAAACTGTAAACTTTGCTGCTGAGGCTTTGGCAGAGTTTTAAACCAAATTTAGAGTAAAAATTGGTAGCTAATAGATAATATCAGCACAAATTTGATAACTAAATACTTTTATTTTTCTACACAAAAATGATCTCAAATATTAATTTGAACACATTAGGTCACATGACAGGAGGATGACAAGTCACAGACTAAGTATGGACTTCCTTGTGAGACAAAGGTGTTAACTTCATACAAGCTGACAACACCATAGCTAAACAGATAGTGTCCCTTGTATTCATGCTACGGCAATTAGTTCTCAATAAAAAATGAAGAAAAACCCTTGCTGTCTCATTCTATCATATTTTTAAAGGGATCATTTAACCTTTTTTTTCTGCATTTGATCATACTTTAGAGCCATAATTACATTTCAAAGATTGGATAAATGTCTTTCAGTAAAGGTAATAGCTACATATTAAAAATGGAACAAGCTTGATATCTATAATAAAATTTGAAAGAGAGCTTTATGACCATCAAGAAATACTGCTAACTGATATACACTAATATAAACATGTTTTGACAATTGGCACCATTAAACATTCAACTTTCTCATCAATTATTATAAAAAAAAATGGAAAAGCATGTAGTCACCACAGTTGGTCTCGGTCAGGTGTGGGATGCTCTCTGCAGTTATTCATATCAAGTTTTTGTAGGTTAATGATAGATTGTGGAAATTTGTGGTGCCTAATTGTCACAATAGTAGTTATATAGAGCATGAATAGAGTTTCTTAGTTAAATAGCTACCACACATTTTGAGTTATTTCAATAACTGTGGAACACGCAGGGAGTCACTCTCAGTCAATGCATGGTGGTTAACTATTTGAAGAAGACCACAATAACTGTGGAACATGCAGGGAGTCACTCTCAGTCAATGCATGGTGGTTAACTATTTGAAGAAGACCACAATAACTGTGGAACATGCAGGGAGTCACTCTCAGTCAATGCATGGTGGTTAACTATTTGAAGAAGACCACAATAACTGTGGAACATGCAGGGAGTCACTCTCAGTCAATGCATGGTGGTTAACTATATGAAAAAGACCACAATAACTGTGGAACATGCAGAGAGTCACTCTCAGTCAATGCATGGTGGTTAACTATATGAAAAAGACCACAATAACTGTGGAACATGCAGAGAGTCACTCTCAGTCAATGCATGGTGGTTAACTATATGAAAAAGACCACAATAACTGTGGAACATGCAGGGAGTCACTCTCAGTCAATGCATGGTGGTTAACTATTTGAAGAAGACCACAATAACTGTGGAACACGCAGGGAGTCACTCTCAGTCAATGCATGGTGGTTAACTATTTGAAAAAGACCACGAGTAAATCTCAATCAAAAACTATGTAGCGACATTTTTTGAAGGGTATTTATTCAGAAACAAACGAGTTGTAAAAATAACTAAATTATTTCTCAATAATAAAGGTTTGAGCCATGCACACAGGAAAAATTAAGTCAAATGATTGTAATAAGATGTAGAAATAGTATTTACTATGTTAAGTGAGACTAAACAAACAATAAATGCAAATATTTCCAGGGTTAAATGAGTTAGCAAATAATAGGCTGCAAGTAGGTCAACAATAAAGCCCAAATGCTATCTTTGAAACAATAATCATAATAATAGGTAATAAAACTGCAGTGGAACTTACCATGGCAGCCCTCAAGGAGGGAGGCATGACAAGAGAAAGAGTGGGGGGGAGAAGAAGAAACACAGAAAACATTAGCAAAGCACCACTTGAAGATGAAGGTGAAAAACCAAGTTGCCATGTCATGGGAAATAATAGGAGAACTGAAGTTGGGTGGGGACCTTCCAACCCAAACAAACATGAACTAGCCATTCGTCTACACATCAAACATTGCGCTGGTGTGGGTGGTGATTTCAGTGACGGTGCAAGAGATGGTGGGTAGTTAATCACAAGCAGGATCAGTGCTGTGAACGTTTCAAGCCATTCGTCATGTGCTACACTGTAGTTACTAATGTGAACAATGCTAGGCCTTTCATGAGTCATCATGTGCTACACTGTAGTTACTAATGTGAACAATGCTAGGCC
>SDVV010009060.1:0-16893 GCA_016164225.1 Gammarus roeselii
TATTGCGCTGTTTTTGCTAATGTGAATAGATGTGATTAACGCATATTCAGGATAAATGTGGTAGGTACAACCATTTGTATTTTCTTTTTTTTTTATCCATCAAGTCTAGGAAGTGTCCCTGCTGCTCAGTCTCCCATCATGGCACCGCCGTTTTGAGGCAGTTACTACCAAGAGCGCAGGACCTAACTCACTCAACCTTTGCCAGACCTTATCAATTCGAGTACAGTTTCTGGTCTCAGGTATGTACCACGTAGCACCTCCCCCACACCCTAGACGAACTGAAATAGGTGATGGAGGACTTCGCGATCAACTACGGCTCGGAGTAGGCCTAGGCCAAGGATAAGATAGTTTGAAGGATAACCAAACAGCCCGATTTCGTTGTAATTATTATTATTATTAAATCATTTCATTTCCATCGTCTGGCAATGGGTTTTCAATTATTAAATATACTGTAATACATGAAACATCATTATCATATACACTTAGTGTACGGACGAAAAAGAAAGTTCAATTTAAATTCGTCGCAGCTCATCTCCAGTGTTCGTATTGCATGTCGGTTCGGCTCGTATTGTATGAATCAAAATAATATTCACAATAGTATCATGCTACTGGGGAAGAATAACTGTTTGACGTCATCCAGAAGAGAAATTAAGTTTTTTATTGCCAAAATGATGCCCCTCCTGTTTAAAGTATTTACGTCTATTAATTAATGTCGTTACTTACAAGACTTTAAAATATCTTCAGTATATTGCCAGGTCGGTTGCGTAGGAACACATTCGAAGATATTTAACGTTCAAAAATGTTCTGAAATGGTTACGCAGTGTCTCCTGATATATCAGATGAGTTTGTTCAATACATTTCACAGCGAGTCCATAGAAGAGATGCCTCGCTATGAAAGACTGAATTTTCTAGTGCCAGCAGACTCGGCAGTACACATGAGAGTCGATGTACATTCATCTTCTCCGCTCCTGTGGACACGGCACGACAACACGGCACGACACGGCACGACAACACGACACGACACGGCACGACAACACGGCACGACAACACGGCACGACACGGCACCAGAGGGTATGTGGTCAGTTGTAATAAATTCAAGTGGGAATGGAAACAGAAAAAAATTAACAGTTGCGACGGAACAATTTCCATAAATAAATCGATATGGAACGCTCAATAGGGAAGGGTGACCATTCGTTTCTGACCTCAGGGTGGCATCCAAATGCGACGAGTGTTGTCCAATACAGGTTCGTTTGCCAAATCTATTACGGTAGTTACTACTTATTCAGTCAGATCACTTCGCGGAACATCGTGACGAAAATATCATGCTTCAAATTATCTTAAGCGCTGACGAGTATAGCAAGGGTGATTTGGTCCTCTATCTGTAACTCACAGCAGCTAATTGGCGATAGCAGTTCTTCTTCTGCCATCAGTGCCATATTTTTCTTCTTCAATTTGTAGTAAAAAAGGATTTAAATCGTAGAACCGTTTTCGTCTGACCATTGGACCATGATGAGTCCGTTCTGTTCAAACAAAATCTCTTCAAATGTTATTGTCATTTTAAATAATACAGAAATACTTTGAATTCATCCCAGGTAAAAATTCATTGTAAATGTAGGAATGTAATTTTGACCGAGGTTTTAGTATCACTGAAGCACCTTGAAGCCAGCTTTCCCGGAGAGTTTTATTGGCGTTAATAACGTGGAAATGCGATAATTCATTAATATCGTACGCTTCTGGATGACGTCACGGCCGGGGGGTCGTGACGTCACTGTATACGCGTCATTTCTAGACTGTATCCGCGTCATTTTTAGACAGGAATTTATTGTGATAAAATTAAACCTCTCATTTAGGAGATGTATTTCCGGTAGTCACTTATATATTATTTGTTTGTAACAGATCACAAAGGAGAGACCAGGTAACAGCTGTGACAAGGTCAAAGGTACGTTGTTATAAAATAAATTGTCATGAAGGATCTAAATACAATTTTATTGCTTTCGCCAACCAGAATCCTAGTGAGAGAGAGAGTGAATGATTGTTTTTGAATATTACACAAATAACAGAACATTCAAATGAAATTAGAAAAGTATTCACTTTTTTTTACAAATTCATTGCTTCAATTTTGATTTTCTACAAATTCATTCAATTATGCTGAAGCAGATGCTGAAGCAGATGTAAAGAGAGGCAAAGTAACCACAGTGGAAGAACTCTTAAATTGCAAAGACTAATAAGAAGCATGAGATAAGAATACAACTCCATCCATCACGCTGTATTGAAGAATAAACGAAGCTGCATTCGAGTGAATGCCACTGTCGTCGTGTGCCGGCAAGTTCAAGGAGGCAGCATCCATATTGTTTCTTGCACAACTTCCTGTAACATAGTGCCGAAAAACGTTGTTGGTGCGGAACACCATTCAGCACATACACTTCACTCTCGGATGCCCAGTTAAGGATAATGCAGTACAGCAACAAGCGCTAGCAGAGGGATTGGAATTTATCTTTCGCAGGTATGCTCACAGCGATAAACCACTCAATCTGCTGCTGACGGGCTTCAAAGCATTTCTTGTGGTTGGTGAAATTTATCAATACTCCAAAAAAAACTCACTTTTTTTGTCGTTCTGAAATGATCGAATCCATCACCTGTCTTCAGCTACTTTGAAGAAGAACATGGACGTCTGAGGAGATTCCAATGACGATCAATTAAAACCTTATAAATTTGGCCTAATAATTAGAAGATTAAAACCTGAGCAACTCATTGAGGAACCAACTAGAATCACGAAAGACAGTAGCTCATTGCTCGATCTGATAATTACAAACAATAGATCGTCTGTCATAAGCCAACCACACGCTTGTGAACCACTTGCAGACCATCAGGAAATAAGCTGCCTCATCACAGTACGCAAAGAAAAACGAGTACCAGTCATCCGGACGTATATAACAAAAGAAAACTACTCACAAGATTCACTGAGGCAAGAGCAATGGAACAGAATCCCATCGTTTAACAACATGCGCAACACGGACGACGTGAATATTCAAGCGGCCATTTTCGCAGACACGTTCTCAGCAGCTCTCGACACTGTAGCACCAATAGTTAAAAAAAATAATAACTCGCCCTCCAGTCAGCTGGATGACCCCTGAACTCAGGCAGGAAATACAAAATCCAAAATAATTTCAAAACTTTCTGAAAAATCAAGCTAACAAAAATGGTGATAGAAGTAACACAGATTCAAATAGCACGGATTTGACCGACGAATCGCTTGTTTTACATGTCATGCAAGTGGTTTGCCAACCGACGAGGGAACGCGTAAAAAAATTACTAAGCAAAAAAAATTAATAAGCAAAGCAAAGAGAGATGCGCCTCTTGCTGAATTGGAAAAGCAAAAAACAACCCGAAACAGACTTGAAACATCCATGGGAATATTTTGCCCCACAAGAAACCACAAAAGTCCTCAAACTATGAAAACCCAGACGAAATAGCAGAATCATTCAATGAGTTTTTCGCTAACGACGAGGTGATGAACGAACACAGCAAAAATTTCTGGGTGGTTCACGAAACCCCGGTAATGCATAAGCTAACTCTGTTCACAGTTCCATCTCATAACGACTCATCCACCATGAACGACCAAATGTGGACACCGAGCCCGGTAAGCAGACTGAAAATTGCTTCGGCTATTTTCGCGCTTAAAAATACCAATTCTTGTGGGAACGATATAATAACATTACAGCACCTCAAAGACGGGTTACAAATTATTTTGTCATCTCCAGCTGCCCATCAACACATCCATTGTAACAAATACCTTCTCTCAAAATTGGAAATACGCGCTAATCAAAGTTATCCATAAAATAGGGGAGGTAAACGACCCTTCAAATCACAGACCCATAAGCCTCCTACCAGTAACTTCAAAAATCCTGGAAAGATCATTGCACGTCAACTCTTTGACTACCTAGTAGAGGCGTACCTGATCAATGAATGTCAGTATGCATACAAACGGAAGACCTCTAAGGAAGATGCTGCCGAAAATTTCCGAACTCGTATACAAAGCTATAGACGAAAATAGTCTATCATTACTCGTCCTGCTGGACCTCTCTAAATCATTTAATAGTGTATAAAAAGATATTTTGCTGCAAAAACTAATAAAGTTAAACATCTAAACACCCTGGTTTGAAAACTATCTCAGACAGCGGTCCCAGTCTGTCGTGTTAGATGGAAAAATGCCCTTTTCTCCAAAACAGGTAATTTTCGGGTTTCCACAAGGATCGATTCAGGGACTGTTCTTTTCATTCTGTTTATCAATGATATAAACTGTGCAAGCCCTCTCGACAATGTCAGAACATTTAAACCCCTGTCCCACCATACGCGGACGATGTTCAATTGCTGTTCGTTAGACCAGCAAACGAATTAGAAAATCTGAAAAAGGATGTCGAAACAACCCTGACCCACATAAATAATTGGTATTCTTCATAAGGGCTCGAAATTGATACAAGTAAAACACAGTGCATTATCCTGGAATCCAAAACAAACACACGGAGAGTTCCCGAAAAATTTGCTGGTGACTGTATGGGTGCAAAAATCCCTCTTGACAACAAAGTCAAAAGTCTGCGAGTGTGACTTGATCCCAATATGACCTTTGGACATCATGTTGATAAGCTCTGCTGCACACTGAATGGTACATTCATGTTTCTCAGTCGAACGAAGAAACAACTCGACTTCAAGTCCAGACTTCTCGTAATCGATGCTCTGATTTTTCACATTTAAACTCCTGCCCCACCATTTGGGGTAAGTGCACGAAAGCATTACTCTCAGGCATTCAACGCAGAAAGGGATTTTCAGAAAGTGCGATCACGTGACACCAATTCTAAAGAAACTTGGGTGGCTGAAGATCCAAGAACGACCAAGACTGAGCGAAGCAGTACGAGTTTTTAAAATTCAGAACCAGTTCTCCTGCTCCAACGGCGTTGTGTTGACAACTCGAAAAAAGGAATGGAAATAACATTGACACAGAGTTCAGAAAAACAGAGTTTAGGGCCAGAGCTTTCACTATTTTAGGTCCAAAAAGCTTCGACAAGCTACCAGCTAACATTCAGAATTGCGCAACCGTATCTTTTTTCCAGCAGAAATTTACCGCTCTATTGCTTGCCCGCAGACAGGGGCAGGCAGAGTTAAACAATCGATGACGATTAACGCAAAACTGGTAACGTAAAACTATATTTTCCAGCTCGCTCAGAGCATCAACACTACCACCCTGTCCACAAAACACTAACATAACCTCACATACTATGTTTCTCTGATCTCTTTTTCTATTTGTCTTTGTACAATTGTACAACTCAAACACGCTGCACTATTGCAGAATCTTGCAATTTCACCTCAGCGTGTCCTGTCCCTATTGACTTGACTTCGCATCGTTCTGGCCCTAAAATAAATTATCTGAGCCTTTGAGGACAATTGTTTTATACGCTATGTAGATATATAAGTTTCTTTGTGCATAAGGTGTGTACTCTGTTACCGTGTCACAAAAATACCACACTATGGTGTATGAATGCATTTTTTGTCTTCTTATTTGTTTCCTATGCCAGTGGTTCTCTAACTCACATTGATCCACCCATACCGTCGAATTCTTTGCTATTCAATTGATTAGGTTGTGGGTCTGAATATAGAATTCATACTAATTACTATGCAAAAGATATCAATGTGAAATAGAAACATCTTATTTCATCAGGATATAACGCACACTTGTTGCGGACCTCAAACCTACCATGATAGCCCCGTCGTGACACGATCAGAGAGCTTGTTGTTCCACGAGAATCACACACCGCGTGTGCACAAGGGAACTTTTTTTTGTTTTATATATTATAATGATGATATGTTCTCTGTTTTGTGTTTTTGTTTCGTCAGTGACTCTCTGTCTCACATAGACCCAACCATACCGTCGCATTCTTTGCAACCCAATGAATTAGTGGCATGACTGAATTAGCAATTCACACTAATTAACTGTTAATTACAATAGTCGAATGTCAGAACGGAATACCTTATGTCAACGGAATACAGTGCATATTTATAGTGTACATTAAAACTTGACCCTGTCAGCTTTCTCGTCGTGACATGTCTCGGCAAGAGTATTGTTCGTATGTTCAGCTAAGAACAATCTTAGGTTTACTATGTATAAATTGATTGTTAAAAGGAATAACATACCATCTGCGTATGAATAAACTTTTTTATTTATTTATTTTATTCATGAAACACCGTCCGATTTGTTCAAATTTTTTTACAGAGGATTTCTTAGGCTTGACTTCCAGTCACTCCCTCCCTCCCCTCCCATCCTCCCCAACCATTCTCTACCCCCCGTTCCCCCTTTCTTGAAGTTTCGGTGTAATTTTCTCGACTCCGGAGTAGTGTGAGGCCAAGTTGAGTTACTCCCTCCACTACCGTCTCGTGGTGACGAAGGAAATGGAGACGGATAATCTTTGACCGGCTCATCGGCTGACAGACAGCGGATGAAGCTGTGATAGGAGAAGGCGTCTGTCTCAGTGCCGGATGATAGGCAATATGTTGAAGCAGGTGTGAAAAAAAGAGTTCATAGGGGATGCATGTTGTGGGACGCCTATTTTGTTGGGGGATGACGCTGTTTCGAAGATAATGCATTTGCTGTGATGAATCAGTAGTGACCCTCCTGACGATGGAATAGCGCATGATTACAATCCATTTATTTGGAGTGTTCAGAAAAAAAAAACATTATCAGAGCATCACTTCATCATTTGCTTTTAAATGAAGAGACATCAGCCGTTTTCTTCGAAGCTGGATCGGGGAATTTGGTTACTCGGTGCCTAGTCTCCAAGGCTGCGATGGGTTGCCAGTCTCCCAAATCCAATCAGCGACCATTAACCATTACGCAAATAGATACAAACGCCAGGCTCAATCCCAGACGAAACGGATGGCGACAGTTAGATGAACCTCACAACTCTCTACACTCACACACAAAACAAAACTTAGCCCATTATCGCTAGAGGGTCTTGGCAAGAACCCGCTTGACACACTTAGGGTCTGGAGTGAGGTCCGAGATCAGTATCCTACGATTGGTCCTACAGCTTAAATTGATTTTATTTTGCTGCCTCATGACTGCCGGACCCCCCCCCCCCACTTGCGTTTCTCAATGAGACGGCGAAAAATCGCATTTTACGGCCGCGCCAAAACTCATATATCGACAATCATTCTACACCCACGCTATTTTCGCCCATTCTGTGCACGATCACTCTTTACCTAAACAACGCCGATACAGATACAGTCAAGCATGTCATGACCTCGTGCCCATATTGCACCCGGCAGGCTCAACCATAGTATCACGTCGGTGCGTGATCTGTGGTAGCGTTTGCTGGACAATATCAATTTTCTCTAGGGTTTAGGTCTAATAATGTGGCCTGCACCAGTCATAACATTCCCAACATGCGTCTGCCGTGTCTCATCCATCTCAGGAGGAACTCGGCCAAAGCAACAGTAACAGCATCATCAGAGATCTTTGTTTTCCGTGAATGCACAAATATTTATATTCTAGAATGTTTATGAATTCCATAGGTTACGTAAAGGCAATGTTTTGTGAGGGTTTATCATTTGAGCTGATCCAATGTAATTGTTCATGACATGTAGAAATAGTCAAGGGTCAAGTCCCACTAATGGAGGCGATGATGATGTCTGCAGCGAGCTCATCAACACCATTTCCTCCAATACTCGCATCAATTGCCGGTCTTAAGAAACCTAATGTTCCGCTGTTTCTTAAGACTGTTTTTGTCTATGTGTCACCTGGTACGCGTCTATTACGTACGTGAAGGGAGGAAGAGCTGAGGGGCTCAGGAAAACCGATCAAGCAATGCAATTACTTCGTGAACAGATTGTTGCCATCAAACTCTGTCCCTGAACCGTCTCTCGAGGATACTTCACGAGGCGGCCTCAGCGCATTGAAGAGCATGCAATTCCTTTGTGAACAGGAATGCTGTTTAATCCTCGAACCATCATTCGAGTATACTCAGCGAGGCGTCGTCTGTGCAATGAATGGCAATGCAATTCCTTCGTGATGAGGAATTCTGTTATCAGATTCTGTCTCAGAATCGTCTCGCGAGGATACTCAGCAAAGCGTCACCAGTGCATTGAAGAGAAAACCAATCATTTCGTGAACAGGAGTGCTGTTATCAGACTGCCCCGAAATTTCTGAACAATTCCTGAACAGCCAGTCTCTAACACGGCCGACCCTAACGAAGTAAAGGTAATTAAAGTGCTTTAAAAAACAGTAGCGGCACCGGCTGGGATAACATTCCAATCTATGTAATTAAAACTATAGCTGGGACTATTTTAGCACCATTGACCCAACTGATCAATTAGTCCTGCCCGTCCTGCCTGTCATATGTGGAGTTTTTGAAGAAGTATTTCATGCTAGGCTTTACACTCACCGTGTCTCAAATAACCTTCTTAGTCAAGTCTGATTGGCTTCCAGGCTCTATTAAGATTTACTGGCGACTTTTTGGTGGGTGGGATGGACCTTGGTATAACCTTCTATTGCGTGAATGAGATCTTTGATCGCGAAATTACTGTATTATTGCGTATGTTCCATTGACAGGAGTTCGATGACAAGGTATCTTCTCGACAGAAAGCACCCATATAGGTGCGCCGATAGGGTCGATCATTGGGCTTTTGCTCTCCGGTGTCTATGTTAATGACATTATAAACACTAGTGACAGGTTATCCACTGTACTTTTTGGGAAAAATACTACGGTATATTCGACTGGAAAAAAAGACATGATTACTGAAATTTATATGACTTGTTCTACATTTTAAACTGGTCACCATCCAATAAGGTGACGATAAATGTGCTTAGGACGCAGGTCAAGTTATTTTTCAGTTGGACAATATCCATTCCTAACACGAAAGTCGATTGGAACGATCAACCGGTTGCATTTAAGGTTTCCTCAATGTTTTCATTTTGACTTTTTGATTACAATCCGATTTATTCATCATACTTGGCCTAATAGTTCGACCAATTTAAAACAGAGAGAAATCTAAACAAGATCCGACGGATTTTTCCCGCTTTCCCGATTATTATTATGTTTAGGAACCATAGTCACAAAATTGTTAAAGTTGAGATATGATATGTTGATTCCTCCGCGCGTGAGTAACGAACTCATGTTCGGTTGTGAGTTATGATACAATTGTGAGTTATGATACAATTCGAAGATGGAAGTGAGAGTGTGAAAACAGCAGTTACTCTCACTCGTTTCCATAGAATAGTATTTCTCATCTTAGCAATGTAACATGGCTCAGTTGCTGTTAATTACCTAAACATGAAAATAGTCCTTCAATGATCGATTGCAAACAGCTGTTTGACATACTCGAATTGAGCATTTCAATTCTACCAGACTCCGATACTGATATTCCAAAACTATTGTTACAAGTCGTCATGGGATAGTCTGCTGCAGAAGGCCCTTTCATTTTGGACATATTTGATCAAGGGAACCCTATCGCTGCTGAGTAATACATGAGACTATCAAAATCGGGTGCTGGAGCTCCATGAGATGGTTCATAAATTATGTGTGTGAATTAGTTCATTTGTTTGACATTAACAACCTCCTTGCAAAGTCAACGATGGAGTAATTCTGGACCTGCTTGGAATATCAGGACTGCTGTTTCTGGCAAGCAACCATCGCGTTTATGTGGTCGCAGCAGGAATATTCTGCTACACGAACGTATTTCTTTACCGTGCCGCGAATAATATTCCAAATCGGCTTGCGAGATTATTTATCGATGGCCAAATATGTATTGAACTGCCATCCTCTATCTTATCGAAAGCAAATTATAACTCAGGAAAAGACACGACCTGTGTTATCACGCATATCCTAAGAGAAATGTTTTTTTCGATAAACATTCAAGAATCAACATCACTGAAGGTATCGCCAAATTTCTTTATTATTCCAATCCTAACAATATATATAATTTTTAATTTATTAACAAAAACACTAATAGATTATTATATGCGGTGATCTTAGGCTGCTAAAGTTGACGTACGTTATTTAGTGTAATATTACAATTATAGATGGTGGGTTTCATCGTCTACGAAAGATGATACCTAACATTTAATTGCATATTATATATATATATATATATATATATATATATATATAAATGTATATATTATATATTTACCAATGTGTACTGTGTAGTTTACTTATATAAATCAATTGTATGTTATTAAGTAGTGCAGTAAGTATCCATTCAGATCACCACCGTGCGATATCCCCTCTGGATCTGATATTACAACTGCGCCAGTTTGATAGAGCTGGCAACAACAGAGGATCAGCAAACAGTAAATGGTATGAAGAAGTGGTGTGACCAATAACATGGCTGAGATGGATTGAGGCAATGGCAACTTAGTAATCATTTAAGCGTAACAATACATTTCATCATGTTCCGATGGTGTCCATAGCAATAGCCCAATACAAAACATTACTTAAGAATTCGTGTGTTTCAAAATTATTTCAATCTTACTGGATCGATACTCTCTATGCAATGCAGGAATCAGTAAGTTAACGTTAAGGAGGTAACCTTTTACATCGATAACAACATACTAGCAATACATCGAATTGACAACGTTTGCAAAAATTACAATTATCATTAAAACAGTATTTGACACACACAACACTCATATTGAAACACTAGGGACCTGCCCATGCTACTGAATACAACTAAGATGTATCTGTTGTTGCGCCATAATTTTGTGATGTTTACATAATTTTTTTTTTAAGATTTATAATTGAGATAAATATATCCACCGACTAATACTTATGAACTAGGAATCAGCTATGGGTTTGCGGCTGACCCGCATTATCATTTGACGTAAACATTCATTTTACTTTGCAAGAGATGAAATGCACAGTTAGACAAGGAATTGCTCCGTTTTCTTTGTTCGGTGTTTTTGTCGGTGCTCCAGAACACGCTGCAAAGGCTCGCATTGCACTATATTTTGTATTCGACAATTACTTATCAATACTATCCAGTTGTTAGGTCGTGTTGTCCAGCCAAAGGCGCTTGTTAGTAATCACGATGATCATCTCGGTGTCCCAAAACTGCCCAACAAGTCGCCGTTAGTGTCCCGATAAATAACCTGGAATATGCTCTCACAAAGCCATCAACACGAAGAGGGAATCCTGAAAGCCTCCCCCCCCGCCCTCAGGGATGGGAAGAAACGTTTTCTCGTCCGATGCTGTCGGTCTACAACAATACCAACGGAGATGAACATGTCACAGGATGTCGGCTCTAAGCCTGTGCATGCGTGTTGCGGGCGCATGTTGCGGGCGCATGTTGCGGGCGCATGTTGCGGGCGCATGTTGCGGGCGCATGTTGCGGGCGCATGTTGCGGGCGCATGTTGCGGGCGCATGTTCGTGTCGTACCTGGCATCACGCACCAGGGACTGCCTGGCTCCTGCTCGTGTGCATATTCTTGTTCAAATTTAAACATTCTAGTATAAGTAGTAATAGAAAAACTGGGGTGAGTAGACAAAAACTTGAATATTGATTTAGTTATTTGTAAATCCACTCTGCAATAACCTTCTCTGTTAGTAGAAAATTAAATTTAAATTTGATCAATGAATAAAAGAAAAGATAATGTGTTGATATCGTCTTCTCAAAAACATTTAGTTAAGAATTGTCATGGTGTTTTGTACACCTTAAACTGAAAATACATATTGATCACGGGTACATCATGATGTCCTTATTGTTAATGGAGATTAAAATGTTTATTTTATTTGAAACACAAAAGAATATTGTACTGTCATATGACCTAGAAACCGAATTTCATTTTACCCCAATTATGCAATTTGCTGGACAGCCCTACAAGTTTGACGTGCAATTAACGTCTTACTGCGTCCATTCATTGGTAATTGACAAGTCAAACTCAAGCGACTATCTCCGCCTCCGGGAACCGCTGAGTGATTGTTAACAAACCTCTCCAAAGCACTGCATCAATCACGTTAGTTAGGATCATCACAGCAAGCGAGCTGAGAAAGATGGAAGGGCTGCGGCGAAAAAGAGCTCATCAAAGAAGGGTCTTTGGATTGCGTTTAAGAGCCTCGTTAAGTCGTTTGTTTCCACAGTCATGGAGGTATAGAATGAATAGTGGTCTTCCATTATTTTAAGGAATCGGAGGGAGAAGTATTTTGCTATCTATCAGCAGTCAGTTTATGTTTTTGATCTCATGGCTCTTCTTTGTCTGGGAACTGACAGAATCTTGCGGTTTGTTTCATCCCGCAAACACTTCCAACGGACCCTGACAGTCAAGAAACGTACATGCAATGCAGAATTTATTATATAATATCCCTTGGCAATCATCACAGCAACAGAAGACGTTCATCAGGGATTGCCAAACTGCTTCACAGACTTCATTTGACCTGAAACGATACCAGGTGTATTTATGCCATCACTTTTGTTGTTAAGGAGAACCACAACAAGGAATTCATTGTTTTTTACACTTATAACATACCAAAAATAAATTGATGATCAGACGCGACTGCGAATGAACAATAAAATGTTTCAATTATGCACCAAAATATTTCACTTTATAGGGTTCAATCAGCTCAATTCAATCCGATAACGTTTAATTCAATTGCAATTCATGGAACGTGTAACTATGAAATTGACTATTAATCAACTACGCTTGCACTTTACTGAAGAAAAGTACTCACCTCAGTTGCATAGCATTGCACATTTTTTAGCATATGACCGTCGTCATACTGATACTGGCTCTACAGTCCCACGGTCATTTAGAACACTGACGAAATAGCTCGACCTTGATATGACACAAGGGGTGCTCCAGGGCACTGAGATCCCTCGGAGAAGACCTTAACACTTCGCAGAGTAGATGTTTCGGCTACATTGATATGATGCTCTGTTTTCACAATCGCTTGAATAATTACACCTGCTAAATGTCCCAGGAGGAAATTAAGGAAAGGGTTTGAACTGGAAAGCATTACATCAGACAACGGCCATTAGAATCTTACCTCATTCGTGGTCTTGAGCAATATTGAGCAGCAACCTGCGGCAATTTATAACGGCTGCTTCCCATTTCTTTAGGTAAGTAATGGAGTACGGTGGTTCTTTATCATAATAAATCTTCAATTCCATTACAATGTGATAAAATAAAAAGCAATAATATAGATAGTGGCTAATCTCGCAATAAATGCTAACCAATAATCAGGGAGAAGAATAGAAATGCTGTAAAAAAATAGTCAGATTCTTGATCAGTCATGATCATTCCGACAATGTCGGAACCTTACCCCCTTCCTGACAAATTCCTGTAATTATTGATGATTTTACAATGTTATTATTGTGACGAGGTAAAGTGAACAGTTTACAGCATGTGAAGCAACAGCCAAATGAGAATCTAATTAAATTTCTTTTCATTAAGTACCTTGCCATTCGGAGGCCAACTCACGGGAATGCAGAGTCATTTGTCTTCCACTAAACAAAAGGGTCTAATTGGAAGGGAGTACCAGCCGCTCCAAACGGCCGACTGGTAGTAAATGGTAGGAGAGCGCGACCCTCTGACTTCTCCATTACGAACGCTGGAGGTTGCCAACTGCCAGGTACAGATGACCAAACATCGGGTTGATGGAGTCTACTTAACTGAATCCTCCATCGCTAACGCTGGGGCTGCCAGGCACAGATGATCCGAAACCGGGCTGATGGAGTCTACTTAACTGAATCCTCCATCGCTAACGCTGGGGCTGTCAGGCACAGATGATCCGAAACCGGGCTGATGGAGTCTACTTAACTGAATCCTCCATCGCTAACGCTGGGGCTGCCAGGCACAGATGATCCGAAACCGGGCTGATGGAGTCTGCTTAACGCTGCCTAATAAAAAAAATTGCACTCGCCTACAGGCTGTTGTGATCAGTCATCGTCTAATCGAGTTTTTCCCGTTTTAAAACCATCAGGTGGTTTTAGCGCGATGAAACATTAATACTGTTTGCTAATTAATAAGTTACTACTAAATTTCTTCTCATGTAAATCCATCATTGTAAAACTTTAGCTCGACCACTCAAAGTTTTGTTTCAATGTGAGATTTTTATTGTTGTATTCATAAAGGATCTTCTTTAACAACGATCTCTACATATCCGTAAGGTCCAATTATGTTGCTCTGTCAAAGTTTTACGTTCGAAAACTATTATTGCTGAAATTACAGCCATAGAGCGAAATCATATCCACTCAATTATTGTTCAGGTACAATCTTCCTTGGAAGGCTCACTCCCCCTGTTATGCTTCATTTCAGTTGCAATCGCAAGTAAACACACACCAATCGTTGATCCTTAAAATTTAATAGTTACACCATTTATCTCATGCAGTGATATTTATCATTATTTTGAACGCTTCCCATGATAATGGGGTATCTTTCTTGTTACGGTATCGTATATTTGACCATTTTTAATTCTCAATAGTTTGTTACTGTTTGGCAGATTTGAGAAATATTTATTTCTTAGTCCTGTCAATGGGAAGCGATACACGTTTAGATAACCACAATTTGTCATCCCAGATTAGTCATAAGCAATGCATGAGCTTTTATAATAGAATAAACAATTACACATTTACCACTTGACTGTATTGCAATATGAGGCCAGCGGAAGTATACAAAACAAACGCTACTTCTCAGAGGAAAATAAGCTGCAAACCTGAACCAATTTGACAAAATTCTGCGAAAAGCTTCCACCGAGTAATTGGCACCAATAGGCTGCATTAAGAACTAAGTAATGCAACACTGAGCTAAGCTAAACATACCAATCTTTCATTTGTTCCAAAATATTCATAATGGAAATTCATTTATTCCAAAATAATAATATTCAAAATTGTACAGGACACTTTATTAATAATAATACAAATGATAACATTAAAAAGTTTTATTTAAAGCACTCGATGGTACAATAATTAGTATAAGGAAACAAGTTTACCACAGGATTTCCACCAATACATTCATATTGCGCTCCTAGAGAACATGCGTTGGGACAAATAATGTTTAATTCCTGCCCCATCTTGTCTGCGCAATTATGCTGGATGAGAATCAGTAACCATTCCTACCCGGACTCACGTCATTGGTGGTTTCTCTTGGGAGTTGATGAAGAAAAATAATTGATTTTCGCTCTCGTTATTAAGGATTATACAGAGAAATATTGTATAAAATGATAAAAAATCACAAATCTTGCGCAGTTGATAAAAAAATCTATCACCAAATGGTTGCGTCGAATTCCGCTGAGAATGATTGCCCATAAAAAAATTATCCACAAAGCAGGGAACAATTGAGATGGGTCACGACTCTCAATCACTTTTTTAATTTGCCGCATGCTGACAGAGTACAAAAATGTGAGTAAAATCAAAAACTCTCTCAGCAAATGTCACCCAAAATCATTAGCTGGAACAAGTCCCCAGGGACTGTTCACTTGGAGGCCTCCTATCGAACCATGATACTTTATTTCCCTCTCAATGAGACAATATTTGTATTTCTTCTTTATAAATATTTATTCCTCATCGTGTGAGCTGAATGTAATTTAACGGGCCATTGACGGTCTCGTAAAGACGAAATAAAAAGATCCTTGACACTCCAGAAAAAAGGAAGCTTTTTACTCGCTGGTTCATTAGTGATGCTTTGCAAGGGGCGAGACAGGAGACAACGGAGGTCTGGCGAACTCTGAATAGTGAAGCAGATGTTCATGAACCCCCTCCATCTTAATTGGATATTGGAGGAAGATGCAGTTAAGTAGCGTATTTTGCTTCATATAATGTCGTAATTAATTTTAGAGTGATTAACAAGTGAATGCCAATGAGGAGGTGCAAATATCTCCCATTCCTGCTGAAATTCGTGCTTTATCTCCAGGCACGTTTGTGAATGCCTTATCAACATGTGCTTATGTGCAATCAGGCTCTACTAGAGTGGAATAATCAACGGAAGTCCGCGAAAGTTCGTCGACTTCACTCTGAAGCAGCGTAGCTTTTTTATAGCTACACTGCTTCAGCCTTTTGTAATTTCTGTTGTTTAAATTTATTCGCTTGTAACGGAAATGTTCATGAATTCTAATGAAAAGACTCCTATAAGAGCAGAAGTATAAAATATTTATAATTGGTCTTTTACACGTGTTCTTTTATACACAAAAAGAATCGATGCCCACTCGGCCACCGGTTCTGCGACTGAGGTGCTAACGTGTGCTCCTCTCCTCACAATAGACTTCCATTAGACAATGAAAGTCGTAGGCTCGAGCCTACCTGACCCCGAGTGAAACTTTCTGGCCTGTGTGTTTAATATAATTCATTAATTTATTTCTAACTACTACCGTACCATTTTTGATGATACAATCATTGCCTTATAAGCTAACATTTTGCTTCGTTTTCTATAAAAGATGTATATTCATCCAACTTGTGTACTCCAACATTGTATCATTTCTGATTGTCAATCAGTTAATCATTTCCTAGCGGTCTTGAAGTGTGTATATTGAATATTCAATTGTTTGACGTGTTTTTTTATGTGTGTGTGTGTGTGTGTGTATAACTTATGTCGCCTATTCAACCCTTCATTATTAATACAATGGTTTAGACCCATCCTTACAATAGGTTAATGCTTTTCAATTTTTCCAACCCTATATTGCATTCATATTCTTCGTATAATTAATGTTATCCATCCATATCTTTGTCATCATACAGTAATGTAGTCTACTCATTACAATATGTTAGCACATTTTGATGTCATAACCCCATGTTCTCGGGACTCTAACCACATGCATGCGTGATTTGCCACCACATGTACTTGTTATTTTCCACACCCAAGTATTTCGTTGTTTATCAGCCCCCAAGTACTTTTATTTTCTCAACCCCGCCTGTCAC
>SDVV010009061.1:0-16893 GCA_016164225.1 Gammarus roeselii
ATATTTATAAACGTTTCGAACCCTAATCCAATGGTAGTAGGCGTCTTTCTGTAAGTCTTCGTCCGTCCATCGTAATGCTTGAACAAGAGTTCGAATGCCTAAAACAGTTATGAATGCTTTTCGGGTATTACAATGCAATTCATATTTACATTTTTGTAAATTGAATAAATGCTGAAAGATGGAACATTATTTTAAGTAGAAATATCACACTACAGAGATAATATGTATCGAGTCTTCGTCAGCGTGAGCTGATCTGATTGAAAGATTTGCTTCTTAAACCTTCTGAATATTAATTTATAAGGAATAGTAAAAAATAAATTCCCATTTGCACGAGACCAATCAATAGATATTGTTAAGGGACACTCACTATTCTACATTGTTCAAAATGTCAAGACCAAAGAAAACGTTGCATTAACTATTGATTTCTAGTAAAATAATTTAGGTCAACTGATACTAGTCACCCCATCATTGAAGAAACTGAGAGTAGGAAAAGTCCTTTATTGCATTGTAGATAACACACACTTATGAAATGTTTGGCACACTAAGCACAAATTTTGAAACTAACTAAATAGTTGACATAATATGTTACATAAGCGCACGCTAAAAATATTTTGATGAGCGTATAATTGAACATGTTCCCAAATGTACGAGATAACTAGAAATGTGCGTATATGAAAGGAGCAAAACACACTAGGAAAATAAATTGGCACAGTAAATTGTGTTAGTGGAGTAATTTACTGATGAAGAATTTCTGCACGTTGAAGTTCAGTGAGGTTTAATTTTCGTGTAAGTTCAAACGGACCTCTAAGTTTTTAGCAGTTTTGCATATAAAGAAAAGAGCTTGGGACTGTGTCGCCGAGATACAGCAAAATATACAAATCCGTATCGCCACGAAGGTTAAACCTGAAGCCATTTCCTACAAATTGACTGTAACAATATAAGGTTGATTGATTCAAGATTTCGTGAAGATCACGGTGACGAGAAAGTTAGTGATGTGATGCAGTGTGAGAATATTGCATTGAGAAAAGAGAGGCAGAGTGTGATGGCGTTCTAATAACGCTTGAGAAGCAGTGTGAGAATATTGCATTGAGAAAAGAGAGGCAGAGTGTGATGCCGTTCTAATGACGCTTGAGAAGCAGTGTGAGAATATTGCATTGAGAAAAGAGAGGCAGAGTGTGATGGCGTTCTAATGACGCTTGTGATGCATTGTGAGAATATTGCATCGAGAAAAGAGAGGCAACGTGTGATGCAGTGTGAGAATATTGCATCGAGAAAAGAGAGGCAGAGTGTGATGACGTTCTAATGACGCTTGTGATGCAGTGTGAGAATAATGCATCGAGTAAAGAGAGGCAGAGTGTGATGGCGTTCTAATGACGCTTGTGATACATCCGAAACATTCACGTTTGTACAGAAGCTAAGTGAGAAAAGGATGTAAGAAAACTCGGTTCAGGGGAGCTTCAGATGTTTTGGAGAAGTTGTTTGACAATCATGAATTTTGTTGAAAATTCCACGCGGTTTGAATAATTTCGGCAAAGAAAAGTTACGCGACTTGCAGTGAAGTATCTAGTCTACTATTACACCGAATAATTTTAGTTTTGCTAAATTTACAGTTGGTTGACCTTCAATTCGACCCGTGTGTTAGGATTGGGTATCTTTCGCCTGTAGAATATAACAACCTGCTTGAGCATCAACTTATTAGATGTGAACCAATTTGAAACGGAGACCAATTAAATAATCATATCAGTAATAGTATTGTTAGATCATTTCGACTGAGTACACTGTATTAGCGTCTGCAAAAAAGGCTACCGACAATTTTTCGCTAGTGTTTTCAATGTCAAACTGCAAAGATCTAAGGATCGACCCTTGCGGTACTCCTTCATTTAACGTACTGACAGAAGGTGAATGTTGATTCCAACTCACGCGGTGTTTTCTATCAGGAAGATAACTTAGTGTCCAACTACTGTCGATCGAGCTAACTCCATAATACCATAATTTCGCCACCAAAACGTCATGACTAACTCTATCAAAAGCTGTGGTGAGGTTAATATAAGTTGCCACTGTGACTTTCCCACCATCAGATCTACCGATAACATTTCCAGTGAATTTTAATAACACATGTTCTGTTTTCTTGAAAGCATGCAAGTCATCTTGATTTGGCAAAGTATCTTTGCTTTTTGACGGGCACGACTGATACTGGGCGATTATTTGTATGGTCAGTTTTGCTTTAATTTTTGTAAATTGGACTAATTTATCAATTATGAGCGCATTGGGGAAAAATCCGTACTGGAATTATTTATTGATTAGTTGCTTCAAGGAAGCTTCAATGATCCCGAAGATTATTTGAATTAAATGGTTCGGGATGATATCCCAGCCAGTGCTGCTACTATTATTAAAATCATTTATGATTGCTTGTAGCCGGGGCGTTAGAATCTTGCTACCGTATCCACCGCGTGTCGTCGAAAGCGACTAAAAAAGCGCTCCGTAACCGGGAGTAGAATCGTGCTACCGTAACCACTGCGTGTCGTAAAAGGGGCGTAGCGAAGGGGCTAGGAATCTCATTCTCTGTAAAACCCTTCATCAAAGAAGGCAAGACGAGCGGGGGGAGGAGAGGCTCATGCCTCTCCGAACCCTATTGATAGGGTTGCTGAATGTGCGTGGCTGTAGTACGAATGAGGTAAAGAGGAGGGAGATTCGTGAGATGTTTGTGAGGGGGAAGTTTGATGTGCGAGACGAAATTGAAAGGTAAGGGCGAATGTGAGTTTCGTGTGGTAAGTGGAGGAAAGTCTGGTGTAGAGGAAGGTTGGGCGCGAGAAGGTGTGGTCTTGATGTTGAGTGATTGGTTGGCTCGTAGCGCTACCGAATGGAAGGAGGTGTCATCAAGGTTGATGTGGGTGAAAGTTAAGTTAGTCGTGGAAAGATGGGCATTTGTGAGTGCTTACGGACCTGGCAGCGAGAGGAGTAAAGAGGAGGGAGAGCAATTCTGGACTGACCTGAGTTAGTGTATTGAGAGTTTTGGAGGTCATTTCAATGTAGTTGTACTGGGTGACCTTAATGCGACAGTTGGAGATGTAGTGGTGGAGAATTTAATAGGAAGGTATGGCGTTCCCGGTAGAAATGACAGTAGAGAAAACCTGATAGGTCCTTGTATTAAGCAGGAGTTGGTTGTCGGGAACAGTTTGTTCAAGAAGCGAGCTATCCACAAATACACATGGGTAAGGATGGCCCGTGGTGCAATGGTGGAGAGAGAGCACTGATGGGTTTGGTGCTGATATCGAGGAGAGTGGTGGGGAGGCTGTTGGATGTTAGGGTGTTGTGAGGGAAGGGTGGAGGAGTGTCTGACCATCTGCTGGTGGGAGGTAAATTAAGAGTGGAGCAAAAGTGGAAAGACCACAAACGAGAGGGAGGAGGAAGAGAGGTAGTGAAAGTGAGTGGAATGAATGTGAGAAGTAGGGCCGAGGAGTTCCAGCAGGCGTTGAGGGAAGAATATAACAACGTGAGAGGACAGGACCTGAGAGATGTGGAGGAAGAATGAGAGACGTTAAGGGATGCATCGCTGAGATGTGCGAAGAAGGTGTGTGGTGCGCGTCGTGTGGGCGGGTGCAGGAGGAAAGGTTGCGAGTGGTGGAACGAGGAGGTCAAACTGGCGGTGGCACGGAAAAGAGGAGCGTTTGAGGAGTGGTTACAGGTGAAGTCGGTGGTGGCTACGAAGAGAGGAGAAACGAGGTGAAGCGGGTGGTGGGACGCTGATGACAGGTGGGGCAGACGGTTGTGCCAGAATTGTGAGGAGAACAAGAAGATGTTCTGCAAAGAGGTGAAAAAGGTGAGAAAGGGAGAAACCGGAATGGAAGGAAGTGGTGAAAGATGAAAACGGCCAGCTGTTGTAGGAAAGTGGTGTTGTATGGAGGAGGTGGGCCGAGTATTATAAGTTGTTGGATGTCGAGGATAACTGAGAGGATGACATTGTTGATGTGGGTGGTGGTGCTCAGATGCCAGTTTTGGGAGAAAGACTTGTGGCGAACATTACCAGGGAAAAGTCGCAGGAGGCGGTGGTGATGATGGAAGCAGGGAACCCCTTGGTTTGGATGACGTTGCGACCGAGTGCCTGAAGAAGGGTGGAGTATAGATTGTCGAATGATTGGTGAGGTTACTAAACTTGTGTTTTGTTGCAGGTGTAGTACCGATTGAGTGGCGCAGTGCCTGTATTGTTCCGTCCGCTATATAAGGACAAAGGAGATAAAAATGAATGCTGCAACTCGAGAGGTATCAGTCTGTTAGGTGTGGTTGGTAAGTTGTACGGGAGAGTGCTGATCGGAAGGATTAGAGACTGTACGGACTGCGCAATTGGAGAGGAACAGTGTGGCTCAAGAAGTGGTAGAGGGTGTGCCGATCAGATTTTAGCAGTGAGACAGGTCTGTGAGAAGTACCTTGCCAAAGGAAAGGATGTGTTCTGGGCCTTCATGGATCTGGAGAAGGCATACAACAGGATTGATAGGGAAGCGCTGTGGAGGGTGTTGCGTTTGTATGGAGTGGGCGGACATCTGTTGAAAGCGGTGCTGAGTTTCTATGTTGGCAGCCGAGCATGTGTCAGAGTGGGGAGCGAGGTGAGCGATTGGTTCACCGTGAAAATGGGACTGAGACAAGGCTGCGTGATGTCTCCCTGGCTGTTCAACCTCTATATGGATGAAGTGGTCAGGGAAGTGAACGCGAGTGTGCTGTGTCGTGGCTTGGAACTTTTGGAAGCGAATTGGTGGAGTTGGCAGTTGATCCAGTTGCTATTTGCTGATGATACGGCCCTGGTTGCGGATTCAGAGGAGAAGCTATGAAGGCTAGTGTCTGAGTTTGGTAGAGTGTGTGAGAGGAGGAAGCTTCGAGTGAACGTGGGTAAGAGTATAGTAATGAGATGCTCGAGGACTGTCGTTACGAGCAAAATTAGTTCCTCCAAAAGGAGAGCTCTTGGAGAAAGCTCAGTGTTTTAAGTATCTAGGCTCCCATGTGGAGATAACTGAAATAGTGGAAACTGAAGTGAAGGCGCGAGTGAAGGAGGGGTTTAAAGTGTTGGGTGGACTGAAGAATGTAATGAGCTGGAGGACGTTGAGAAGGTTGTCCCAACTGTGCTCTACGGAGCTGAGACTTGGGGGGTGAGAGCAGAGGAGAGAAGAAGGTTGAATATTGTCGAAGTGAAATGTTTGAGGAGCATAGCGGGAGTAATACTGAGAGACCGGATCACCAACGACGTGGTTCGAATCAGAACAGGGATGGTGAAGAAGTTGGAGGACAGAGTGGATTCGCGTGTTCTGAGATTATTCGGGCACATGGAGAGGATGGATGGAGTGAGATTGGTGAAAACAGTGATAAATGCGGAGGCGAGTGGTTGCAGGCCTAGTGGTAGACTTGAGTTAAGGTGGATGGATGGTGCGAAGCAGGCGTTAGGAAGGTGAGACATGAATGTGGAAGTAGCGAGAGAGCGTGCAATGAACAGGCGTGAGTGGAGAATGGTTGTGAATGATTGATTTTGACGCACTCTGATGTACTTTCCCGCCCTTGCCATCCCGTTGTCGGGATGTTTTTTTTTGGGGGGGGTCAGAAATCATGACGCGGCGGGAGTAAATCAGTAAAAACTGCCGGGCCCTGCTGCTGACAACGGATCTTCGGACTGCACTCGTAACCCAGAGCGTGTGTAGTGGGGTTACCGGCCGGACCCTTTAGCACCAAAGGGCTAAGTTGTGCGAGTGTGAGCGTATGAGGGTGTTAAGTGCGCCTTGCCGTCGGCCACCATCCTTCTGGGGGATGCGACCTAGTGTCTGTATGTGTATGATTGCTTTCACTCCGTTCTGCTCCACTGGGTTACAGATTGTTTGTTCGGAGATTGCAGCCTCTAAAACAAAGTTGTAATTTAAATTGAATCAGAATTATATTTTTGGTATATTTTTCGAAGAAGGCAAATGACTATCATGATCTTGCTATTGCCTTGAGAGTTCTGTATCAGATTTTGAATATGATTTTCACGAGCAGTAGTATTCAGTTGAGTGAATGTATGTTTATACCGTTTATATTCATGTTCATGCGTGAGGGGATGCCTCTTGAATCGATGGAACACTCTGTTCTTTCCTTTTAGGCGAGTAACTCCGGTGTCTTTGCCTGTTTGCGACGATTCTCTTATGTTATTGAAGGGAAATGCACCTCGAACAGCTTAAATTGAACACTATGAAACTGTAATGGCGTAATTGAGTTCACTGTGGATATAATATCAATAAAATCGTGAGTTCTTAGCGCCTCCTTAAAATGTTGAACGTTTTTTCCTCGATATTTACGATGGAATATAACAATCGAATTAGAGCGGTCCGTGTATTTTCGATGGGTAATTGCAATCGGATTACGGTAGTTGTTGAAATCTTCTAAATTAAAACAGGGTAATGGTCAGAGACACCTGAAATGAGCTATTAGAGTTACAGGAACAGCAGATGCATGCGTGGGTTCTGTAATTAAGGATTACAACCCGTGCCAAATGACATTTGAAAAAGGTCTAATCGGGCTACCTGGTCCAATTTTACCGCTACCGTGGCATCAAATGCATTATCGGAAAGGTAGTCTAGAGTACTACAGTATTGGAAAGGTAGCGTAGAGTACTACAGTATTGGAAAGGTAGCTTAGAGTACTACAGTATTGGAAAGGTAGCGTGGAGTACTACAGTATTGGAAAGGTAGCTTAGAATACTACAGTATTGGAAAGGTAGCTTAAAATACTACAGTATTGGAAAGGTAGCTTGGAGTACTACAGTATTGGAAAGGTAGCGTAGAGTACTACAGTATTGGAAAGGTAGCTTAGAATACTACAGTATTGGAAAGGTAGCTTGGAATACTACAGTATTGGAAAGATAACTTAGAGTACTACAGTATTGGAAAAGTTGCTTAGAGTACTACAGTATTTGAAAGGTAGCTTAGAGTACTACAGTATTTGAAAGCTAGCTTAGAGTACTACAGTATTGGAAAGGTAGCTTAGAGTACTACAGTATTGGAAAGGTAGCTTGGAGTACTACAGTATTGGAAAGGTAGCTTGGAGTACTACAGTATTGGAAAGCTAGCTTGGAGTACTACAGTATTGGAAAGGTAGCGTAGAGTACTACAGTATTGGAAAGGTAGCTTAGAATACTACAGTTTTGGAAAGATAGCTTAGAGTACTACAGTATTGGAAAAGTTGCTTAGAGCACTACAGTATTTGAAAGGTAGCTTAGAGTACTACAGTATTGGAAAGGTAGCTTAGAGTACTACAGTATTGGAAAGGTAGCTTGGAGTACTACAGTATTGGAAAGGTAGCTTGGAGTACTACAGTATTGGAAAGGTAGCTTAGAGTGCTACAGTATTGAAAGTCCTAGGAAGCGATTTTTGAAGAATCCAATAGACGTGAAAAAACTACCAAAATTTGTACTCCTCCTACTGTCATGAAGTTTTCATGACATGCACTAAATCATTGAAACTTTCTTGGGGAGAATTACGATGAAATGATTAACGATCAAATTTGGATTTAATTAAATTTTAAGTTGTCACATGGTCGAGCCCTGCTGCCGACACTGACCTCGAACCGCACTCATGACCCGGAGTGTGTGTTGCGGGGTTCCCGGCCGGACTCTTTTGCGTAAAAGAGCCAAGGTGTGCGAGTACGAGTGTATGAGAGTGTGAGGTGAGCCTTGCCGTCGGCCATCCCCCTTGCTGGGGTATTTCGGCCTAGCGTCTGTATATGTTTACCAGGGGTCCTCGTTGTTTCAAAGCGAGCATAACCTGCACTACATAATTTCAAAGGTATCGTGGATTACTAAAATTCACCGAGGATTTTTTTCTGATCGGTGTTCGAATATTGAAAGTGATGACGTAGAAGACCATTTACCAAACCCCCAAACCCTGCGGGTAAAGATGTTTTCTTCTTCTTTAGTTTAAAGTTATTGTGATATGTAGAAACGTAATTTTCAAGTTTGTGTAGAGTGTTACAATAAAATTAATCATTTCGTCCGATATTCGAATTTAAAACTTATTTAAATAAGTTTGGTTAAATAACGAACTTTTTGCGTTTCTTTTTGTAAGTCTCTTCCTACAGTTTGATGATAATATCGCCTGGAATTCACTGCTTATTAGCTCCTATGAGTTTTTTTAGTACTATAACATCCGGTGCGAGAAGAACAGTAGCTTCAATGCACATGGAAACTCTGCCACACTAATCTTAGTACTATAACGAAATGAACCATTTCAAATTGTGCGTAACAAAAGGTGTAGAGGGTGGCTTTTCCACTATTTTTAATATCTAAAGTTTTTGTTATCGCTCTTCCAGACGACGAGAGTCCAGCCTCCGCCGCTACCGTAGCCCTCCAGTCTCTGTCCTTGGTGTCAGGCAGCCAAACAGATGCCCCCCTCACCAAGTCCGGGAGCGAAGAGAGTTGCGGTGACCCTGACAACCTGACTGAGGGCCTTGTGTCCCCCGAAGGTGGCAAGGGATCGTCAGGAGACAGCGAGGACGAGGGTCGCTACAGCATGGATAAGAGCGAAGAGACGCCTCCAGCAGTTACCACGCCTGAGGTGATGCCCATCAGTGGATAGAGGAATAATCACCACTACGCCGCGGGTGATACCTATCAGTGGATAAAGGAATAGTCAGCACGCTGGAGGTGATGCCCATCAGCAAATGAAAGGGCAGTCACCGCGCCGAAGGTGACACACATTAACGGAGAGGGTGACGCCTTGACTCTTGCCATTAATGAAAGGGCTGTCACCACGCCGAAGGTGACGCACATTAACGGAGAGTGTGGCGCCTTGACTCCTGCCATTAACGAAAGGGCAGTCACCACGCCGAAGGTGACGCACATTAACGGAGAGTGTGGCGCCTTGACTCTTGCCATTAATCAGAGGGATAGCGATGAGCATAGCCATCCTAACCTGGAGCCTTGGTGCCAGAACCATGAGCGGCTAGTGCTCGTACCAATAGCAACCGGTTGACCTGGGGTAGAAGCCGGGATCGTAGAACAGTCTGGTTGATATTAACTGCCTTTCGCCGCAACAGGCACTTTAGCCTAGGTCCCCTGTAAGCCTGGTCAATCTAAATCAATGTAAACCGGATACCTAAGATTCAATCTGATGGAAGAAAGTATACCGAGTGTCATCGGAAAATAAGCTTCATTATCATAAAACTGCCTTATGACCGTTCACAGTGTTTTAATGTTACAGGTTTGGTGTCCACAAGATCATGCCTCATTACGAATGTTCAATTGAGTGGAGCTCGTGTCTACCGTACGCCAAAGGTATCCAGTCAGAGGATGTCGTGTTGACGATGCTTTCAGCGACTGTTGTTTACGTGCTACTGTTGATGTTGTTATTTGCTCAGTTAGCCCGCCAATCCAACGTGAAAGAAGTAGAGTTCTCTTGAACAATTTATCTCTTTACGCTCGTCCGGGACAGCATGATCAGTGGAGTAGCTTATTTAAACATTTTCCGACTGCTTCAGCTCCTATCGATTAGATTTAGTTAGAAATGATGGTCTTCTAAGGCGGACTAATAGACTTAACGACAGGCTCCGCTGTTGGATGAACAGGCTCTATTGTGCTCTTCTAATATTGTGACATGGAAGCAACTACTACTTCTAATAATGTGACCAGATATGAGAAGAAAGAATACACACTCTCGGCGGTGCACTGTATAACAATGTATTGGTATATAGCCTCATAATATCGTGAATGAGGTGCAAGTTGGTTGTGTCCGTTCATGAAGCAACGGTGTGCAGACCCTTGGAAAAGCCGTGTTGTAATGGGTCATGGTTTTGCAATAGATAGGGTTTAAAAAGTTAGGTTCGGGAACAAAACTGTTCTCATTTTATAGATTCTTTTTAAATCCATTCACCCTGCGTTTTAGACACCTTTCCTTTAAGTGATAGGCTGTAATGTTAACGGTGGTGTGATATGTACAGTGTATATTAACATGCGGTAAATAAAGTTTGAGGCAACGAGTGTAGTGGGAAGTAAGAAATGATCAGCGTTTCACTTTAAATAATTCGAGCTCCCTGATACTGATCCATTAGTTAAAGCGGTGCTTAGTATCTAAAGCCACTTGTACCCGTCACAATTGTAAACCGAGTGTTGCCCTGTACTCGTATGCGCACATAGTCGTACATGAAGGGGCGTATGGGTCCGGCCATAGCCTCTCTTACAAAGACCTCATGCGCCCTTGTTTAAAAAATATGTCTGGGGCAAGTCCTGGTTATATGATCGTCTCATATTCGATTATCTTGAATATGCAAAGTAAGCATTTTGAGTCCTAGAAGTTGAGTTCGTATCCAGCGTGTTGTCTTGGCAAGGTTTAAGGGTTAGTTACTTTAACACATTTTTTTTTCTTCTAACTGTTGCATTTCCTCTCTTCAAAAATGTGTGCTCTGATACGCTTTTTCCGCCCTTGGCATCATGATGCGGCGGAGATTAACCAGTGAAAACTGGCGGGCCCTGCTGCTGATAACGGATCCTCGGACCGCACTCGTGACCCAGAGTGTGTGAGTGTATGAGGTGCACCTTGCCGTCGGCCACCCTCCTTTCTGGGAGATTAGGCCTAGTGTCTGTATCTGTATCTTAAACTGGGTACTCATCTGTTAATATAATCAAGAATCAATCGCTCCTCTAAGGTCTGATTGAAGAGGGCTCAATAGTTCAAACCGTTGTCCTGCCATCACAACGTGTAAGGTAATCTGAGCTTGTCAGGCAGCGGCCAACGAAAGGGAGAGCATGTCTCCTGCTTGTATGGGCGTGGCGCTGTCGGTTGTAGACGTGATAGGGCCTGTTACGTGCCTGGCATGGTCGGTTACGTGCCTGGCCTGGCATGGCCTGTTGTGTGCGTAACATGGCCTGTCGTGTGCGTGACATGGCCTGTGGTGCCTGGCATGACCTGTTGTGTGCGTGACATGGCCTGTTGTATGCGTTACATGGCCCGTCATGTTCCTGGTATGAGTGAAAAATCGTCTAAACAACCGGTCAGCTCGCCATAGGTTGACGTTAGAACTTTTGGTTAGGACCGCAAATCTTCTACTGTATGTCCAGTTAACCACTCCTAACAAATTGCATCGCTTCCAAAAAGGCAATAAGGTTTCGTCTGAGACGCTTCACATTTTTTCTGCTGTTGTCGCAGTAGATGGTAGCATACTGGTTGACCCTATTCAAGTTAGGAATATTGTTGCTGACGCTTCTTAGAGCCACTGGCGTGCAAATGACTACTAAAAATGGGTTGACCAATTCTTACGAAGACTAAAATCTTCGGTCGTATAATTTTTGTTTTTAAACCTTACTTGTACGTGTAATTAATTTCATTTCCCAGCTCAATACTGGCGTCGTATTCATCTTCTCGTGGCCTGCAGCGATTCTCTACAGTCATTTCTGACGAAAGTATTTCATCACTTCGTTTGGCTACTAATGATTAACTTTGTTCTTATAAAAAAAAGATTCCAAAATTATTCAACTTGTAACTTGAACTGAGGAGGGAGAAACGCTACCTAATGTCTAACTACTTCAAATATTTTTCACACAAAACCTCAAAAACTACTTCAAATATTTTTCACACAAAACCTCAAAAATGTGCTGATGATAGGGCATGGCTGTTTTTTTTAAGTGAGAATACTTTGTCAATGCTAACGTTCTTTGCTGACTTGCCAATGCTAACGTTCTTTACTTAATAACTCTAGTAGAATGCTCTTTGCCGCTCGCATTTATATCTGTGGTAAAACTACTCGAATCAGTGATTGAATATTTTTTAAAACCTAATTTACATAAAACTTTGCTTCCTTTGTTGCCAGCACAGCCACCTGAAACTAACACGAAATGACTCTTACTGCTGTAGCAAAGGGAAATATATAAGGAGAAAAACTTGAACTTACTAGACTGATATCTGACCACTGAATGAAGTTGCTGAACACAATGCGTAGATTGTTTACGTTTTGAAATTGCCTTTACTTACTATGCTCAATGGAACTGTGTAGAGAATAACCGTTTAGCTCGATGGAACTGTAAAGAAGGACCGTTGGGCTCGATGAACTCAGTAAAGAAGTACCATTTGGCTCGATGGAACTCGTAAAGGACCGTTTGGCTCGATGGAACTCCGTAAAAGACCGTTTGGCTCGATGGAACTCGGTAAAGAAGGACCGTTTGGCTCGATGGAACTCTGTAAAGGACCGTTTGGCTCGATGGAACTCTGTATAGGACCGTTTGGCTCGATAAACTCAGTCAAGAAGGACTATTTGACTCTTGTGACTCGATGGTCTCTTTTTGCTTACATTGTAAATATACGGTCGAGTGATTGATCCGCTTAAGGATCTAAGGGAGTCGCAGTCGCCGGCCGTTCTACAATTTCTCGTCTTGTAGCGATTCGTCCTGTATCGAAAGTTGTGTGAGGTTCGCCGTGCCGTCGGCCACCCTCTTTTCTGGGGAATTCTGCCTTGTGTCTGTATTTGTATCGTCTTGTAGAGAGAACCAACGGCCGTAATTTAAAGCCGCTCAGCCTCCTTTTAGCAAGATATTCTCAATCCGTCTAGCAGATGGCAAGACTTCTCTTGTTTCTCTACTAAGGCCTCACTCTATAACTACACACTAAGTTATGTGTTAGACTTGTGCGAGTGCTTCAAACCTTTGGCTCATTCGAATATTTAAAGATAATACAAAGCAAGTGTTTTGTGATTAGTTGAAATTTCATGCTCTGTAATTATTGAGGTGTGGCGGACAAATGTTTACTTGTCGCCACAATTATTGAGGTGGGGCGGACAAATGTTTACGTTTAAATTGAAGCGATACTTTTAGACACCAAATTTATTACAAATCTTCTGCAAAGTAACAATCTTGATCAACATCAATTTAGGTCATATTGTACTTGGTTGACTTTCTTGCTAGCATAGACCGGTTACTAGCGGCAAAGACTACTCTGTTTTACCATGCTGATGAACTGCCTATGAGAAAAAGCTGCGAATTTTGGCTAATTGCCTAAATCTACAGAAAAGTTTCATGACATCACAGATGTCCTCTTGGTCGTTCATGTACTACAGAAAACGTTAAATCACACCACAGGCCAAGTGTCCTTCAATTATGAGGCCTGAGTCCACGCCTGTGTTGGCTTTGCACTGACCTAATGCGCACATACTTGATGAGAGTTCGTCTGTTTCGTCCCTCTCCTCTTGATGACACTTCTTGCACGGCACAAATGTCGCTCCCTTCACTCGCGGTGCCAATGTACAAGGGCAGCTCAGACCTCTTCCAACCTCCACCTTTTATTCAGCGTTAATTGCGGTACAAACTAGTGCCATTCTATTTTTTAAGGGCTTCACTTCTTATGCTTCAGAGCACTCTGCAGCCGCAAGTATTTCCAGGTTCTATTGGAAAAGTGACTTAAACGATTAACAATTATTTGAAGTAAACTGACGCAGTCGACCTAGCTGAGTGTAGAATTATGATCCGACAGTCCGACCGGATCAATTCGATGGTTTGAAGACCAATTACAATTTTGGTGGTTATTACCTTTCTATCGTTTGTTCCATTCCAACGATGCTATCTCTGTATGTTCTGGTTGCCTAAGCATTTACTTTGAGCGCATTGAAGGGAAATCAAACTCCAACATGGGAGTCTGATGAATTGTTCTGAAAAATTAGTGAAATAGTACGATACATTAGGAAACTTGATTCATTAATCACTAGCTATGGTCATCGGCCACAGTCTGGGCCGTAATGTGGAAAGTCTTCGGTGGAAACGAGGCCCAAATCAAAAGTGGAATTGTAGGGTTTTTTCTCAGTTTGGTACTTCTTTTGCATGAGAACCCTGCCTGGTATGATACTTTATTGCCAGCACAAGCAGTTCTCGGCTCCTTTCACCGCCCTACGGAGAAGTCTGCATTAACTTTGCGTTGGGACTCCGGAGGAACATGGAAGAAACTACTACTACTACTACTACTACTCGGCACCTTTCATTGTCATGTCCATTTTGATTTGAGCCTCATTTCCTCCGGAGCCTCAACGCGAGTCATAATAAGCTCCCCCGTAGGGTTGTCATGTCCAACAAATAAAAAATATGCATGTTCCGACAATTAGGGAAATTTAACCAAGCTTGTATGGTTGTTGAAGACTCTGTTGTTAGGTAGTTTAGTCGTAACAATGTATTGACATTGTGAATAGCTTCAGTAGTGTTTCTGATCCATGTTATATCTGAAGAACTTGTGAATACTTTCGAAACCTTAGTCCACTTAGAATTTTTTTACTCTTGCTACCTACGCTTGCAAGCAATCGGTTTGTATGATTTTAACTGAAATGAACCCTGCCTTATGTTCGTCTTTGTAGAGCGTCGTAAGTGCGCGTTGAGACTTAGATTGCTGGTGGACAGTTTTGGCCACTTCCTGTAAATTGTTTTTTGGGAGTTCGGTTGCACCCGTGCAGCCCAAGTTTTCTTGCAAGTTCTCGCCTTTAGATGAACTACTTTGTGTCGCTCCTCGTTGAGAAGCTCTGCTAGGGTATTACATCAAATTTGCGTTTACAACATCTGATGGCTCTCGTGTATAAAACGAATAGCACCTATGTGTTTACAACAACTGGCCACTTATATTTGTTACAGTGGGCAAAATTTACAGTGTCGGGGTAGTTAGTGCCACACAGCAGTGCAATGGCTGAGTGTAACTCGACCTAAGAGAGAGTCGATTGATGTCGCACACGGAGGTTGGTGCATTAAGTTAGTCATACGTCAAGGAAATTACACAAAGTGATCGAAAGCCCATAAAATTGCGGCTGTTGGCGTCACATTATACAATGCACACTAGTAATAGCGTCACTACCATCAAAGTTGGACTTTTGCTGGCTTCACCTGTTCTACAAACTCATTCCGGCCATCTATGCTGGGCCCGGAGTCCTGACGGAACCCTCTTCTCTTCCCGTTCAAAGCTTTACCGCTATCTGCCTCTTCCCTGCTTCACAAACTAGTTCCAACTAGCCAGCAGAGACGCACACCCTCACTCCTTCTTTTTCAGCGTATCATGCAGAGACGTGCCGTAACCTGATTACACAATGAGAATAACCCTCTCGCCTAAACTGTTATTTCAATCACTATGTATATTTTCATAACCGTTTACATGGTTCAGTTAATCGACGAGGAGATTTATTAGTGGAAAAAAAATGTGTTAAAGTAATAAAGTACAGCAGAAGGCTGAAGTAGCGCACAGATGCCTTTCTTTTAGCAAGTATTTAGATAGGTATGTTGGTAGTTACAGGAATCTTTTTCCATTGATCGTGTTCCTTTCCAACGCCATCAACACCGTACGTACCTACGTACTGTTACTGCTATCATTATTTATTGTTCATTGCAGTGTGATATTTAGGTACCTAACAATGAAGCGTTGAATACAGTGTATTCTGAAGCAGTGTCGTCACACCGACATCACCTGAAAACAAAGTTCACTATCTTAATAAACCATAAACTATCAACAGTGCGTTTAATTATCACTTAATTTTGTTTTGATTAAAGCCTGATTTCCACCAGAGAACTATCACTTATATTACTCGAACTGGTAGTTGTTGGTCTTGATTATTTTGATCCTCATTTCTACCAGAGCCTCAACGCGAGCTATAGTAGGCTTCCCGTAGGGCACGATTTGATTTTGATTTGGGCCTCATTTCCACCAGAGCCTCAACGTGAGTCATAATAGGCTCCCCCGTAGGGCGCGACCGTCGTTGATTCAGGTAAGTCCGCACGGCCTCCCAGGCGAAAATATTAGTTTTGTTAAGATGAAGTCGGTACATGTTTCAATTGTGGCATATTCGCGTACGAGACAGTAAAGAGTTGATGCGTATCTTCGTAAAATGTGTTATTTCTGTGCGTAATGGGGTGGAGAGACCACCTCATTTGCACAGTTGTTTGAGGTTTAGACAGCTTCGTATAGTCTGGTGTGTTTTCCGAAAGCGATAAGCTTTTTACGGTAGGTTGGGTCCGTGAAGAGGCTTTGTATGTTGCGCGGGGGATTTTGATTTGGGCATCATTTCCACCAGAGCCTCAACGTGATTGATTGATTTGGGCCTCATTTCCACCAGAGCCTCAACGTGATTTGATTTGAGCCTCATTTCCACCAGAGCCTCAACGTGAGTCATAATAGGCTCCCCCGTAGGGCTCGACGATCATCGATTGAAGCAGGCTCGCACGCCTAAGTTTGCGAGGAAAAAACAAAACAACGCTTTCAACGTTAGAAAAAAGTGAAAGTTTTAGCAACGTCAGACGCACGCTGGTGCGCAAAAGAAAAAACGGTTACTCGAAACGGACCCCCGCTTCCAATCCTTTAGAACATTAAGTGTGATATGTACGCACCCTAGTGCGTACAGGTAGCATCTTCGAGATTAGTACAAGATCAGTGGCTACACTGGCAATAACAGCTCCGGCAGCAACGCAACAGAATATTTACAGCTACGCGGTTTAGTTGTATAAATACAAACAATTTAGGTAAGATAAAGACTCAGATGCAACGAAACGAATCCTCGCCTCCAACAACTCAGAACCTCGCCAGCTACACGTCAGCGCGCCCAGACAGCATCGTCGAAACCGGTACAAGGTTCACGGTTACACGGACTAAGTCAGCTCCGGCAGCAACGCAACACAATGTTCATAGCTTCGCGGTCTATTTTATTTATAGTACAATTTAGTAGTAGATTGACTCCAACCGCAACGCGTCACAAGGTTTCACAGCTGCGCAATCCAGGTAAACCCCAGAAACTGCGCATGGACCGTGCACGCGCAGCGAGCACAGACTGAAGAAAAAATACCCACTCACAAAACCACCAACACGAACTCCCGCACAAATACTCCAGCGTTATAATATTGTGAAACATGAACAAGAAAGAGCAGGTTCGTCACGGGCAGAAAAA
>SDVV010009062.1:0-16891 GCA_016164225.1 Gammarus roeselii
TATATTTATGATAACAAATCTAAACATACAATAACAACTATAAAAATAGCGAGATAAAATTCTCTACTCTACCCTAACCGACTGTGAATAATTATGATATACAGCGTATCCTTCCGTACTCCAGAGGATAAATCCTACACCAATATACAGTAGAAGGTGTATGGTCAATCAATAGATGATGCCAATGTACGTTACCGATCTTGTAATAAACAGAAATAATCCAAAACTTTAACCCCTGAGGTGATCTGGTTCATAAAAAAGTCATATACTAACATAACAGCCATACCGGAAATATCTGACATTTAACGCTGAGTTAATGCGAATAATGTCATTTTTACTACGATACCTGTTTGAATCTATAACAAATTCCTAAATCTAACTGATGCTATGCCTCTAGTAGGAGAAAATCGAAGCTCGCAGTGTTATAACAACGAACTTTACAATGCTTTACTAGGTCACTTCTCAGCAATCTATCACTGATATATAAAAAATTCAAAGGTAACGCCCAGGCACGGTACAATACATCAGACACACCATGCATCTGTTTAGTCCATCGTCTCTGAACAACGTCGAGCAAAGTCACATCCTGGACATAACCAAGAATCTATACACACGTACAGTGGTCAAGAATGGAGCTGACATGAGTCTCAAAGAGTGTGGGGCTTCTGTTCACTGACGACCTAAGAAAATCCCTATTACGATCAGCAGCTTGTCGGATAACCTCTCTAACAAACACACGGAAGTTAATATCGACGTCGACAAGAGCTTACACAATCACGTTGAACTTGGACGAACTCCAAATGGCCACCAAAGAGTGTAAACCACCTCTACACCATGACGCATCCACCCGGTAAATCGTCTTATATGAACGGTAAACTATACGCTTGCTAAGGATCATTGACGAAATTCCACAGAGATGCAGTACGGATTTACAGCTCTTAAACATACATTCCTATGATTATCGTGGAAAAATCCTACAACAACAACAACAACTAAAAAAATCGCCAAATAAGATGCTTTACTCTGCTCTAATTCACATCAAAAATGTAATACACGAGGGTATCCATTATATGGGACACATCTAACTCCTCCTAAATATTGAAGAGTGGTCGTTCCATAAACATACAGTAACCTAACAGCAAGACCAAGTTTGTCACAAATGGGATCTTCTAAATCTATGATAACCACGTCAAACATTGTACCAAGACGTATGAAGATATATAAAACACTAAAAATATACAACATGTAACTAAATTATATCTGAAATAATGTTCAACATTGAAGATACAAACGTAATATATCCTAGTATTCCGATATTGTATAAATAACCAATAGATTGCATTGGAGATGGAAACTGTCCAGAGAACATACAAAACTCAGACATATACTAAAACGGTCTTGATATAATAAAATAAGAAGAATGATGCAATAACCGACCAATTATGCCTGAAATAGTGTGCTACACGGATGATCCAAACCTAAAATATCATAAAAAATCCTATAACTGTATGAGACAACTAAAATTCAGGTACTCTTGCTATAGGGCTTCCAACCGATACTCGCTATACAAAAAAAAAACGAGATAAGACTACCCGAACAGTCTACATACGCTTGATAACGAAACCTTTTTAAGTAGGTATCACCGAAATATCTGGTTTAAACCTAGATGATGCGTTATGAAGTATTCAGAATTTCGTAACGAAGCTGCTGCATCAATCCAAAACAGGGTTAAATTAACATTTTTTAATTAAAGTAACCACGGCTTAATCGTAACAGAATGTCATATATACATATAAAATACCAAAATTATGCAATAACCGACCTATTATAACTGAAATAGTGTGCTACATGGAAGATGCAAACCTAAAATATCCTAAAAAAAAACTATAGCCGTATGAGATAACTATTCAAAATTCCAAAAAACACTACAAATTCAACATAAATCAACCGATCATTATTAAGTATACATAACACAGTCTAATAAATTACAACAAAACCATATCGTTCAGGTACTCTCGCTATTGAAATACCGCGTCAATGGAACACCAATATATATGGTTCAAACTTGGATAATGCGTTATGGGGTAGATGAATCCTCGTAACAAAGCTGCTGCATCAACCAAAAATACAAACATCAACTCGCCAGCTATCTATAGATATTATATACATATGAAAATAAATAGATGAAAAACACACAAAACGTTACCTAAATTCAATAGCAGGCTAGTACCAAGCGTCCAACCGCTAAGAATGCCACCAAACAACCTCCGAATGAGTCAATTATACCCCAACTAGATTTGAAAACATATATATACGAAAAATATATAGAATTATATTCCATACATAACATATAACGAGACATTCACTCAAAACATAGAAATAATGACAAATCAGTCATGGAAAAAATACAACTCAAATAACAGATATGAGCAAACTTACCTAATTTGCCATAGCGAACCAACTTTTTGCCTAGGGGATCCCTACTCCCTACCCCGCCAGAAACTTGTTATAACACTATCCCAACCAGAACCGAATAAATATATATGACGAGCAACAGTTAGTGACCAATCATTCCCCAATACAACCATCTAAAGAAGAAAAAACATGTTTTAATACAATAGATATCTAAATACAATAACATGGAAAATGTTCAGAACATAACACTTTGCCAATCTAGCCCGCAAGCCTGGCATCCAGTCACGCCAACCAGTTTCGGTACTGCCGTCTGACTCCGGCCAATACCCACCCCACCTCCCGAATGACTCTAGAATGCTCTTTTCGCACCCATCATAGCTACAGATCAACGTCTCCTCTCGATACACTTCCATTGAGACCTGAAGCTTGAGGGCTCGACGGCACAAGCGGGCGAGTGAGTCACTCTGCTCCCTCTCTTAATAATCAATCCAAAGTTCACATCAGCCATGGATAAAAAAGCCTACCAGGCCCTCCGCATCATAATTACCGATTGTGTTATATATGTTGACCAATTATCACGTCTCATTTTTTCCACATTTTAACTAAGCCTTTTTGAATTCCGTCCGGTTCAGAGGGAATGATGTGCATTAATGTCTGATTACAATACATAAATACGGATTTGTTCTAGATTTGCTCAAGTTCAATAATATATTGACTCGTTTAAATAAACTTATGCTACCAGAAAAAAAAAATTAGTTAATATTTCAGATGCGTAGATATTTTTGGCATCACCATATTCACTACTTTGATTATTCTTTTGATTCTGACAAAAGTCTTACACTTGAATTTTATTTTGATTTTACACACGCTCTACCCGAATTTTATTGATTTTCATTTTCATCAGCAGTTTGAACACATTTCGTCAATTTTGATGTCGAAAATGTCACCAAGTCTTCATACTTAAATTGGATGATATGAGTACCACTTTTCTTTACCTGTCTCACACATCGGGTCTCTTTGCATAGCAACAAATAACAGTGACAAGAATTTAGGTAACAAACTCACATTATATAATAATATCCTCCTCCAAAAATAAAATGCCAAACTACATTTCTATTTTCATCAACTCTCTTTTTATGAAATAAGCCCTGACCTTCCTAACTTGACTTTCAGACCCTTAGCGGTTCACCTGCTGCTTCGTCTCTACCTAGTCCGAAAATCAGCCATACCTCTTCTAAGCAGAACTTGCGCCGCATGCATCTGATGCTGGTTGATACTGTGACCGTCCGTAGTCCCTAACTTCGAATACATATCGTCCTACCTACAGTTGTGTGCAAGTGCATCCACTTGCCATCTCACGTACATCCATGACCTGGATTGCTCTTGTTCGTGTCTCCCGGCCCCTTTCTAGCGGGTGCGCCATCGTTCCCTCATTTATTCAATGGTAAATGTCGTTACTAATGCCCACTGCACAATGTAGTTTTGCTCTCTGAACGGTGCCTAGCCATCTTTCTAGGTCGCCAGTACGCTGTTGCCGCTCATCGTGAATAAATCTAACTCTTTTGAACCTGAGCTACTATTCTATTTCGTTACAGAAACTTCCTGCCAAGAGAAATGCATTTTGGCCGTGCAACTGATCACTTCTACCTTCCATTATATCCTGCGTTTGTTTTCGACTTCCATGAACAGTTTACTGATTGCGAGTGCAGCGTTGCAAATGTGAGTAAATATCACATGTGGTCTTTTTGAAAGTGTTCGTACTGTGTCAACTCATATTTCATTGGAGGTCACTGTGCCAAGGTACACTGTTTGGACAATGTTCGTTCACACAATGACTTATTTTTTTGGGGGGATGAACAATTTTTCATTGTAAAATTAAGGAGTGGCAGTAAAATTTATGTGAGGTGATTAATAATTGTGGTCCTGTTGTTTGCTGTGGTAGTATAATGATTCAATGTATGGTATATACAAGTTATTACGCAAATTCCCAGGCGTGTCCGTCTATTGCACGAACATATTTTAAACAAAATTTTAGTCGTCTAACACCGTCGAGCATTCTTAATTGATATATCTGCGTCAACAATCTTCGTGCCCATTTAACAAAAAAGCGGTGTCATTGTGCTTTGTCACATCTTCCCGCTTCTGTCACACGCATCAAATTCTTTAGCGTGTAAGTGAAAATAAGTATGTCACATTCTACATCACAATGACAACTTTAGCACGCTCAGATTATAAACGGTGTCAGCAAACATGGACAACGGCTTCCATATTTCTTTTGCTTGGTAACAGCTAACGTTCGGTGCGCTCATTTTATAGCCGCTTTGTAATGGTGAAAGTTCAAATTTATAACTCCAAGACTGGTGAAATTTGTTGTGCAAGCTAAGGCAATGTTTATGTTACTCAAAATTGTCTCTCCACCCAATGAGTCTAATGAACAACTTTGTTTAATTAGTTCATGAATAAATCGTTCACGCCACTGCAGAAACTACATGAATATAAATGGATGACTAGAAAGCTGAGGTTTTGGGTCATAAAAAAAACTATTAATCAGTCTTAGCGTATAGAAATTGTCACACTCTGATCTATAGTCAATAAATTTAGCAGAGTGTCTACTATTAACCCTAGAACACCATCAATGAGGAGGAGGTGCCCAGAGAGAATGTCGACAGTGCTAATACGAATGGTTCCCGCGTTCTGTGGCTGCAAAGCTTCAGTTGCCATTTTGGCAGTGTAAAACAGATGACATCGTCTCACTCTCTCCGCTCCCTTTTGTTCTAGGCCTGCATTTGGGTATGGCATTCCCTTGGATGCTGATAAATTGTGTTGTTCAGGTCGGTTGGTTCCTACTCAACGATATTGTTTACATACAATTTCATTACGCTCATGCCCGTGGGTTGTGATAGAGGGTGATGATTAGTTTGGGAGCCGTCGGAGAATGTTTAAATGTATTTTTTCTTTTCAATTTTTTTTGTATCATTTTTCAATACCTACATTATGTTCTGTCAAGTCAACGTAGTAATATTACATTGCCCTCACGTTTAGTTATTCAAATAAACCTTTACATATTTTTTTCCATAAAATCGGAATAATATACCCACGTCTGGTGGTGGTGTGATCCGAATTGAACGAGTGTTTTAGGGTTAAAATTCCATGTAGGATAAAGTCAGAATATTATGACTTCGCTGGTCCACAAAAGTTTGTTACAACAACACTGAGGACCGTGAAACCGATATGCATATTCAAAATTGCAAGTAAAATCATTGTTAATACCCCTACTTGGATTTTTAATGCGATATCATAATTACAAAATCATCAGGCCATCACAAGAGTCAGATTTTGATAAGTCACCTTATTATTGCTCATTGAATTGGTTAAGAAAACGCGTGAGCGCTTCTATTTTACGTCCGAGTGAAATCAATACCAAATCCTCAGTAAAAATGTCTTCGATTGCCCATATCCGGATAGTTGTTCCATCAGAAGGGTGGGTGAGCAACAGTCAAAATTATTTAAAATACATCATCGTTAGATATAAATAACGGTTGTTTTAGCGCAGGGCTAGATGAGGAGCCTCATTTTCGGTTTGCTACTCACCAACTGTGTCGAGGGCGTTTAGACGACTAAAATGAATAACTCAGTTGCACTTACTGCTGCAAACAAATCACTCGCCCGGACTATGAGTAACATCCTAAATTACATCATGATATAAACAAAAATGTCATATCTATTTTGTAAAGTAGAAAATTTCAAGTGAATGCAGTAAACTAACAGGGATCTATATGGCAGGAGATAGAGCAAACGCGAGACTCTTGGGGGATAAAGTTAAATATTCTGCAATTAATAAGCAAGCAATTTAATTAGTTTACAAGTTAAATACTTCTGATCCCGTAAATGTGAGCAGAAGAACATATTCACTCAACGTAAGTCATGTATGTCACATGCTTTAGAATGTGCTTGTCACAGCAAGTGAAATGCTCCCGATGAGCGATTGTTCCATCCTGAGAATGCAAGCTCGAACAAAAGTGGAATTATTGACTTTTCAACACGGTATCACGTTACGTTCCTCAATGGGTTGAGGTATTGTCACCCCACTACTATAATAATATCAGAAACAAGGAATCGCTACTCGCGTGTCCCCTTCTTCAACTTCCTTGCTCTACACGGCAACCGTATTGTATAATCACACTATCACACGTCAGGAAAGGACATGTACTCGAAGTCAACTCACACTATAGTAGCGCCTTCACATCACGACCAAACCAATCAGTGACTCCTAATCCTCCCCTCACAAACAGCTCCCATGCCACACTAAAACCATCAGCGTCCCATCAGCACCTCACCATCATTCCCTCACAAACTACGTCCAATTGGCGCCTCATTCCCATAATAACAGCTTACAATTAGCACCCGCGTATCATCCACTCCGTATCTCCCATGTTAGTACTGCGCCCTACTATTCACCACACATGTCTCTCAAACCACTCCACCAAACCAATCGCTATTCTCTCTCTTCGCTACCCTCCTCCTCCACTCTGCACTACCCATGCAAATCAGTCTAATTATGATTACAGAACATCCTCAGCCACCCACTATCGCAACCATCCCCCAAACTCAGCCCAAACTCCAGCTCTACTCATCCCGCTTATCCCTCCCGTATATTACCCTCTCCACCTATACTTTTTTCTAATTCTCACTCCCGTTACCATTCTTAAACCTCAGGCCAAACTCCAACTCTACCTAACCAACTAATTCCTAACACATTACACCCCCCTCCACCCATTCCCTCCTCTAGCTCCCACATTCGCGACCATTCTCTAATTTCATCCCAAACTCCAACTCTACCTTTCACCGCTAGTTCCTCCCATATATTACCCCCTTCCACCCATTCTCTTCCCTAGCTCCCACTCTCGCTGCCATTCTCTAACCTCAGCCCAAACTCCGACTCTACCTATCTCGATAATCCCTCCCATTTATTACCCCCCGAAACCCAATCCTTCCAGTAGCTCGGATCAGCCATCCTCACCCATGCCTTTCATTAAACGCCGTTTTTTTCCTTGATTCTCTCCGGCCTCACCTGTTCAAGCCCACCATCAAAAACAAAGAACAGAAACAAAAGCATGGATGTTCAAACATACATACGACGCTACTCGCGAATTAAAATCCAGATTCTTAGATAACGTCAGTAGGAGTGTTACAGAAGAGCATGATACAAATCTAAATGAGGGTTGCGTTGCTGACGCAAAAAACAATAAATCGGATAAACGAATGACAATGCACGTGACAAAAAGCTTGCAACAATTTCCCCAGAACACCAACATCGACACCATTCCCAATAATTTAGGATTAGAGAGACAATTAATACCAGCAGACGGACATTGTATGATGCACGCGGTGAGAGGACCCTTTGTAAAACAAGTAGGACTAAACGATGAACATATCTCAAAGATGTTAAAATTAAAGCAATGGTGGAATCATTCAATTACTTAGAAGATTACGAAGCCTCCGCCGATTATTCAAAAATAGATGATAGATTCCTCTCTGAGATAGAAAAGTATTTTGAAGAGAAAGAGTGCAATAGCAATCACAATCTTAGATGAAGCAAAGCCGGACAACGTCATGAAAACGGTAACTAATCCAACCAACTTAAAGGGTGATGAGGCTGCTCAATACTCCATGTTTGTAGCCAAAAAAGATCACCACTATAGTAGTCTTGCATCTACCCACCCTCTGAAGCCACGATTCAAACAAAAAAAAATTGCGACAAATCGTATAAAACATGTGAAAGCAAATATGCAGTGTTTCAATAGGTATTCTCCTCTGCAATACGACAATTATGCATCCATATTTCACGACGAGATACCTTTGCAGCCATCCCAAAGTGACACCACCTGCCCTGAGAGTAGAAACAAAGACTAGAGTCACAAACTGTTCAAGCTGGGAGCAGCGACCATATCACAGCCAACATGTCTATAAATAACCATCACAAGCTCAATCATATCTTAATTAAACAACGTTAGAAGCTCACGAACAAAGTTGGATCGCATAAAAATTATGGTGAAGGATTTTGTGCGTGACTGAAACATTGCTGGAATCTGATATTAGCAATACCTTCATCCAGATTGAAGGTTTCAATGTTTATAGAAAAGGTAGAGAAAGGAAAGGAGGTGGAACCGTGATTTATGTGCGAGAAGAATATACCTCTTCTCTAATAATGCTTAACGACAGTAATGAAGTTGATGACCTTTGGGTAAACATCCATGTACGAAAATACAGATAGTTTGTCGTTGGCTCACTTTACAAACCACTCGAAGCAGGTGTGCAGTCGTTTCAATACATCAAAGAAAGATTTCGAGAACCCATCTGTCCAAGAAAGACGCTGTACATTTTTCTATGAGATTTCAATGATGATCAATTGAAATTGAAATCTAACAATATGAAGCCGATTTTAGACATACTCGGGCTGCATCAGCTCATAAAAAGAGCAACAAGAATTACTCCCGAATCCAAAACTGTACCAGATCTGCTCATAAGTAACAATCCGTCTTTCATTGTTACCAAAGATGTGGAACCCAATTCCTCATCTGACCACCACGAAATAAATTGCACCATTAACATCAAAAAAGAGAAGAAACAACAATACAAAATAGCCTGCCGTACAAAAATAAATTACACCGCGGATAACTTCAGAGAACAAATAGTGACAAATGTCGGGATGATAAAACCGATTCATTGCACAGATAACGTCACAGAGCAAGCCCAAATACTCACAGACTATCTTATCACATGTCTGAAACTAAAACAATGATAGGCATACCGGTTAAATGGATTACAGAAAAAACTGCAATATGAAATTGCTCCTAAAAAATATCTCAAACGCGGAGCAAAACAAATCTTTACTTGGTAAGAATTATTTCGAATTCAAAATAGAAGAGTCAAACGAGAAGTCAGAAAGATTAAAATTGGATATCATCGTGAGGAACTAGAACAGTGCAGAAATAATCATAAAGAAACGTGGACTTCACTGAAAAAAATTGTTCCCTTCATGGTAAAGATCAACTTGCCTACTTATCCGAACCCTCAGGCAATATCAGAAAAGTTCAACAGTTACCTCGCACAAGTTGGGAAACATGTTTTTGAAGAAGTAACCCAGGTGGCCGATCAAGGATTACAGAGCGACGCAACAGAGACATGGAATCCGAAAGCTTTTCATGGAGACAGTGACAAAATAGCAAACATCAAATGCAAGCCAGAGCAAGTATCGCAACAAGAAGTAAAACGAGCTGTATTTGCCTTGAAGAACACAAACTTTACAGGAACAGATGGTTTAGTCCTAAAGAATCAGAAAGGCAGCAATCAGTTAAACTTGGTGACACCACTATGTCAAGTCCAACCACAGTTGCCTTTGGGGTCCCTCAAGGTTCGATACTTGGCTCAATATTGTTCCTTGTTTGTGTAAATGACATTGACTGTAAATTACCAAAAATTCGAGCACCAATGGTCATGTTCGCCGATGATATCAAAATATTGTGCTCCCATAAACCATCAGATCTGAATGCGTTAAAGGACAATGCTGAGACAACCGTAAATAATTTAAAATCTTTGTATGATAAAAATGGACTCAAGTTGATCAAAATGCATCTTGTTCGGCTCGAACTCCAAAAGGAAAGCAGTTTCAATGAATTTCTCTATCAGGATAGGAAAATCTGACATACCTGATGGAGACAAAATAATGAGTCTGGAAGTCGAGTTTGATCACGAACTTTCCTTCATACATCACGTAGCTACTCTGTGTTCCAAATTGAACGGAACACTTTTGATCCCAAGCTCTGCAAAAAGAATGGATTTCAAATCAAGATTACTGATTGTCCACGCTCTAGTATTTTCTCACATCAACTACTGTCTTTCAATCTGGGGGAAATGCACCAAAACCCGAAGAGAGAAGGTGCAACGTTGTTTAAACTTTGCGTCATGAATAACATGTGATGGTAACCATAAAAAACGAGACCACGTAAGTCTTGTTTTCGAGAAATTACATTGGCTTAATATCGACAACAAACTGGCACTCCATGAGTCGATCAGAATTCATAAAGATCTTTTAGAAAAACATTCACCCGAAAGCCGGAAGCACATATATTCTCGAGGTTAAAAGAACAATCAATTCACAAGGAATTATGATACTCTGAACGTTGAACAGAGAAAAACAGAAACTGCTTGTAGAGCTTTTTCAATCACTGGACCAAAATTCTGGAACAACCACCCAACAAACCCCAAAAATCTTAAATCTAACACGTCCTTCAGGAATAGGCTCAATAAACATATATTGACCGATCTATTCAAAACCGTAACTTTGCCTACAAATATAAGATAAATATATTTTACCAGTATCCAGAATATGCATTCTCTTCTTGAACATGTCCGAAAATACAACCACCATAACACTTAATATTGAGCCGCCATCTAATCGATTATACTCAGACGATACAGATGTTTTCTATGTTCCTACTGACCACAATTGTCTCTGCCAATTAGCCTAGGTGTTAACTTGCGTTCTGTCTACTTTTATGTCTCGAACGTTTCAATCGTCTTAGTACAACTAAAATACGAGTTCAGTCTTTTCGAGGAACGATGGGCAGCTTCCAGATTTGACAGTTATACTCGATACGAATATAATTCATTCAATTATTTCCACCAATCACCGTGCCATTTTGGATGATACAATCATTGTCACATCAACTTATATTATGCATTATCTTCTATAACAGAAGCATATGAATCCCACTTTTGTACTCAGTATTGAAATGTTTTGATTGTTAACTATTTAATAATTTCCTAGCGGTCATGAAGTGTTGTGTTATAATACTTTATGTATAATTTATGTCGTCTATTCACTTCTTCTTTATTCATATAATTTTTTAGAGCCATCTGTACAACGTGTTAGTTTCACAACCCCATGTTCTCCGGATTTCCTGACCCCATGTATTCGGGATTCCCCCAACTCTATGTATTCGTAATTGTCTAAAACCCATGTATTCGCAAACTCCCCACCCCATATGTTCATGATTGTCCAACCTCATTTATTATTATTTATACAACATCAGACATTCATGATTCTTACCTCAAAAAATAAGCTGATCATTGATTAAAATATTGTAATTTAGAATTTGTTGCATTGTGAATATAATAAATTGAATTATATCTACCAATCACCGTATCATTTTTTATGATACAATCATCATAACCTAAACTTATATTGTGCATTATCTTCTATCTATAGCAGAAGCATATTCATCCATCTTTTGTAATCCAGTATTACATTTTTGTGATGGCGAATCATTTAATCATTTCCTAGCGTTCACGGAGTGCAGATATTCAGTGCTATGTAAATAGTTTATGTTTAATTTATGTCGTTTATTCACCTCTTCTTTATTTCTACTTTTCTTAGAGCCATCTGTACAATATGTTAACACAATATGTTCTCAGTATTCCCTACCTCATATATTCGCGATTTTCCTCCCAACCCTATGTATTCGTAATTGTCCCCACACCATGTATTCGCGAATTCCCCACCCCGTGTGTTCATGATTGTCCAACCCCATTCATTATTGATTTTCCAACAACGGCATTCTTGATTCTTACCCCAAAAAGACTTCATCTGTTGATCATTGATTATAATATTGTAATTTATAGGTTGTTTCATATAATAAGAACCGGCAGTCCACTAGCGATGAGCTGCGACGAATTCAATTGAACTTTCGTTTACGATAATTTAAATAGTGTACATGATAATGGAGGCTTGTGTATAATATAAGATTAATTGAGAACCCATTACCAGACTATGAAAATAAATGATTTAATAATAAACCCACCCTGAATATTCCAAAGTTGCTTCCCATTCACATCTTAATTTTGACGATGTAGTGTTTTCTTAGCGCGGAAGAGTGGACCATGAAGTATTATCCGATGACCCTTTAACAATTGCTCAGTGGTGTCATTTTTTGAAATAAATTTCTAATCAAATTGAACAAAGTGAAAGAAGTCCCTCTCCACACAAGTGCTTTCTAGAAATCAGAATTTCACTGTTCATGGGTAGTGGTTAATAATAACCATGTTTCTTTGGAAAACCTGAGCGGGCAGCTGACACTTACAGTCGTTAACTGTTATCGACAGTTTCATAAGTCGTGCTAACTGGATATCCGATTCAAGAAAGCGGCTGGGCGACCATTTCCACTTGCCACATAAGTTTGAGATGATGGCCCTGAATGGTTCAGTTCGGCCGAAGTAACAAACCGTACGTCGGGGGACATTTAAGGAAGGGTATTCATCAACGAACAGTGTAAGGTCTAATGTGCTGTTGACGTATGTTGAGAAAATATCCCATAAAGTGTGCGGCTCAGGATTGTTCCCACCAAATGAATAGACATTGAATTTAAGACACAAACAGTGACAATGTTTAGTTTGATATATATTCAGTTTTGATCACTCTTCTGAGTTAAATCAGATCTCGACGTCTCGTTTGCAGATATTTTTATGCAAGAAATGGTCTTAAAATATAAATCGCTCGAAAAATTTGGTGTTACAGAGTTTTAGTTTATTTTTAAATACATTTATGAACGTTGTATCAATGTTTTCATAAGTTCAGTTGTCATTAACATTGTCTATAAGTTTCGTACATTGTCGACTCCACCTGGAGACACATTTGATGTCAATATGGTTTGTGATACATATAGTTTATATGGACCGGGCGGTTTGATTATTATGAAGATTAATAATATTTACGTAGATTTTCCATACCACGTAGGAGATTGTTAAATGAACTCGACAACGGTGGAGATAAAAGTATTTGAAATGAAAAATTCGATCTAGTTATAGGTATTTGGTTAATGTGATAAGATATAAATATCCACTAATATACTGATCATTGTATATATTTTATTAGAGAGGAATGCACTTCCATAAAAAATGTACGAATCGTCGTCCTACAATGCGCTGTAACAGTTTTGATATCACGTATTTTCCGTCCAACATCTTTTTATAAGAACTGAAAGAGGGATTATTATTTTGATTTGCTGATGAAATAGCACAAATGATACAGTAATTGGAGAAGAGTTTGGTACGACCCGTAAAATATATTAATTGTTATCTGAAACGACTATAAAATTCATCGTGTTTTAAATAAAATTCAGAATTCAAGTTGAGAAGTTTTGTTCACGATATTACGTTAAAACGTGAAACATAACTGTTCAAGTTGGATTAACTATGCTTGAATAAATGTATGCCAATGAAGGGTAGCAATTAATATTGTATCTTGTCCCAATGAGATCATGGGAGTTATTTAGGAATTTACTTTGAACAACATACTTTTCTTGCTCAAAAGATGTTGATCAATAGAGAACGTACACATCCTGATCTTCTTGCTTAACAAATTTAACAATCTTGCCTATCTCTTTTTTTAGTATAACAATATCACTGAACATTCCTGAACTGGAGAATTAATCTTTGGAAGTTACTGTTTTGTATTAACTGTTTGTGAGCTTCGGTTTCGAATATTAATTATTGCGGACGTCACACGCGGACAAATGCGGATATCCGATCACAATTAAGGGGTTAGATCAAGCCTTGTCCACACGTGACCTACGTAATAAAGGTACAGTTTGCATAAACTATGACGTGTACTTCATTTAAAATAGACAAAACTTTTCTTCGTAATACAAATAACAAATAATTTGTTTCTGTTTAATTAAACCTATGCAGTATTTCCGACAGACTACATAAACAGACGTACGGCCGCAACGTCCAGGAGGGAGGTGGCCGACGGTAAGACTCTCCCACCTCACCGTACTTCCCATATGCTCACCCACCGACCAAATCTCAGCTCCAGAGAGTTCAGATTAGTGTCTGCAGCAAGGCCACATTGCTTTCAGTTCGTCAGGGCTGTCCCAGACTCATCCTCTTATGTTCATCTGTCTTCCTTCACATGGTCACTCACCTCAGCCTTCATCACAATTTTCACTAGTCCCCTCACATTTTCATTAAACAGTTCATTCAAACTTACTAAAAAGTAGATGTAGCTTCATTTAGAAGCCCCGCTTACATAAATATAACTCCGCGAGCAAAAACCATATTTGCTGGGATGACAATCATATTCACGTTATTTACTGATAACAATCATGTTCACGTTATGCAGAACAATAGTTTGAAATGTTTTTTTCATAAAACACGACGGGTACAGTTTTTCACGATGTATTTGAACGACATTGTATGATTGTATATCTTACACGTTTTATGAACAAACAAACATTAATAAGCGTCACCTCTTGCCCAAGTACATCGCTGACGACCATGGGCAGCCTCGTGACAATGGAAATCTCCAGAAAACTTCTCACTCTTCACAATTAAGAACTTGCCTGCAATTAAGAACTTGCCTGCAAGACATTATTTAGATGGTGTGCCATTATGACTGGTAGGTACGGGTATAACGAAACGTGTCTTTCAAATTCATACACGGAATTGTCTTGCATCGCATTACATGGCATAACGAGGAGATAAACTTACATTATCTATCACACGGGATAGTTCAATTAATTATTGTTTGCCCCTTGAACCCTTAACTCACAACCTAAACCTTGAACCATCATTGTTTCTGAATGATGGCCTACCTAAAGAAAAGAAGGAAAACACATTACATTTTGGAATGTATTTAAAAACTGCGTAACTTACCGAGTTTGAGCAGGGTCGAATAAGAAAAGAATCATTTTCATGCATAAATTACCTTAACAAGATCGCTATTTCCTCAGCCTACGTTCTAACTTTGTTCAATTGAAACCCGATGGAGTGGAGGATTAAGCGTCTAGGGAGACTTTTTTCCTGCTCACTCTCTCTTCCAAGAATCCAACGATTAACAGGAAGTCGATCGCTTTGTAGCTATTTTTTGTGTCTGTTTTTGTAGCTTAAGGCGGATAAACGCGTCCCAACTCGTACCGAACTTGAAGGGAAGTACGGGACTCATTTTATTTAACAGACCGCTCACGAATGGAGGGATATTTTTACAGCTTCCTTACAAGAAACGAACGATTACCAAAACGTAGATCGTTTTTTTTTTTTAAGTAAAGGAGAAAATTTGTATAAATGATATAGTTCATTTCTAATTTGTAACAGATGAACATTAACATAACCACCATTACCTAATCCCAACATTCCATCTGGATTCATATACCAGCTCGCTCCAGTTTGGATGGGACTTTTTCCGTTGAGTTTTCCCAACCGCATGCGCACATCGTTATTTTTGTTCAGCATTTCTCCCAACTGGACAGCCGCTTCGAGAAGCGAGGAAGAATCTGAGTTGGGTGATAGCACGGTACGGAAAGAACGGGGAACAAGGAAAGGCGCCGATCGTACTTTTGTTACGATGCTTGATGTTGATCACCTGTCTCTTCTCTTTGATTAAAGTAGTAGCTCAACTTCCTTGCAGAATATGGTCGCGAGGAGAATTTTGTTTATTGAGCATTAATGGAGCAGCCGTGGCTACTGTTGTTGAAAGATACTCTTTTCAACGACGGTTAGGGTTGGTAATGCTCGCATAAGATCGCGTAGCGTTAATTCTGTTATATCATTCCTCAGTACTGTTGATATCACGGCAAGATTGATGGGAAGGGCTGTTAAAATTGAAGTAACGCTTCCCGATCTTATGCGAGCATTACCAATCCTCAACGCATAAATTAAAAAAAATGGGGAAGGAATATCTTTGAACTATATAAACTGCGATTTCTGCATCGAACATACTGAATAAAATAATCCATCTCCTACATGCAGATGCAGACACGAAGCCGAAACGACCTGGATGGGGTGGCCGACTGAATGTAATAAACATTCAAAATTCCAAGCTGATACAAAGTCAACATAACCGCCACTTCATAAGAAGAAGAAGCCAGGGGCCTCGAGAAAAAAGTACCGCCATCCGTACCAGCCGGACAATATGCATACCAAAAAAATCAGAGGCGCATCCGATACATGTACAGAGGCGTAACGACCTTTTGGATTTTTGGGAGGCCTCTGTTAGCCCCCACCCCTAAATATTTTCCCCTTTTGACTACATAGCAACTAATACCCAGTCTGCATTTACCGATATCGTATTCAAGGATAACACACGATGACCCAGGTATAATCACCGATAGGCTGGCAATAACCCAGATGTGCAATAATGGGTAGTCTAGAGAATGTCCGCCCTGTGTCGGTGCTGGAGAGGGTGCTCGAAACAATTTCTCTAAGATTCCGGCGATAATTCGTCCCTTCCACCGATTGAATGGTGCTTTGTTGGTAATGGATTATCGATGATCATCCAAAGGTTGTTCAAATGGGTTTTCTATGTTTTTTGGTGATGGTTCGTTGTTTGAACCAGTTATATCCAGAACTTTGATACACCGAACAGTTTCAAACTTTATTTCAATTGATTGTAGCTCTGGCGGCCTTGTCGTTTTTAAAC
>SDVV010009063.1:0-16890 GCA_016164225.1 Gammarus roeselii
ACTTCAAAATCTGCCACTGTCATATCTGCCACTGTCATTTCAGCGAAACAGGCGTACCAACCTAACAGTTATCACTTTAATGAAACTTCAATAAAAAAACGCTAAAAAACGGCATTACGTACCCTACAAAAATACGTATGTTTGCCCCGCGGGTTAGAAATACGTACCTTTGCCCCGCGGGTTAGAAACACGTACCCTAGGTTAGGTTAGGTTGGGCAGGAAAAGTTTCATTAAAGTGATAACCGGTAAAATGGTACGACTGGTGGCTGATTCTGACGTGGCTGAAACAGAGTTTCGACAGAATGTCACTGGCAGATATGACAGTGGCTGGTGTGACTGAGGAACGCTATGAATGTTCGCTGTTAAAAAATGGTACCGTAGGTAGGTAGTCGGAACAACTTGGGGCTGATAAGGCAGTTGGCGGAGATGATAGTGGTTGATCTGACGTTAGCTATAAAAGAATTTAGCGCCAGGGATAGCGACCCGTCTTTTTGTATGCGCCAAATATAGAATTCGGTGCGCAGCAAGTCCAAAGCCGAAATCAACGACGTATGCAAACGGCATGGGTAAGAAATCGCTAAGTTTATCGGCGCTTTTGCAGTCCAGGGGCGTTGGCAAAGATTGTACAGTAGCATAAATATGCAGTTTGCCTGGGCGGAGCAGGCGCCACGTGAATTACTGGTGACACTGGCAACAGCTGCGGGGGAAAAGCGTGGCGGGGAAGTGCGAGTTACTGCTCAGTGAGACTGGAAGTGGAATTCATGTGGACGTCTTACTGTCAACCGAAAAACAAATTCCTTCTGGCGTGAGATTGCACAACATTAGGATTTTTTTCCTAGCTGTGCAAGTGACCTCTGCGTGAGTTTACTACACGGCAGTGAAGCAGACCGACGATCGTAACCATTTAAATGAGTTCATGCATAGCAAAGATCAAAAGTCATCACATTAGTAATTCGAAAACGATGAATTCATTCAGTGCAACCATTTGGTCACTGAAATAACCGTTACTTATTTTTTTCAATATCATATCAGAAAATCATTACAATGGATAAGTGTTAGAACACTACAGCCATGTGCAAAAGGAGATGTACAAATATGTAGTTAATATTGTAGTAGTTATAGGTTGGAGATGATTTACCAATTCGTGTGATTTGTCTCCCAATTTTCCACCGCTTTAATTTTTAATGCAAGCGAATACTACAAACACATAATCGATTATTATTATTATTATTATTATTTATATCATTAAATAATTTATTTCCATCGTATGGCAATGGGTTTTCCATTTATAGAAAATAATCAAATTTTTAAACACAAGACATGGAACTTCAATACCAACTACGCTATTTGAATTGACGAAAACGAGAGTTCAATTTGAATTCGTCACAGCTCATCTCTAGGTGCCGCCGGTTCGGATTACATGGAGCGAAATATTGTTTACAATAGTATCGTATGTGCACATAAAGGAAATGACTATTTTGACAAAATAATAACGTATACAAAACGTTGGGGAAACCAGTGACGCGCGGGGTTGAAAAAAATACAATGCAGGAGTACACAAGTCGGATGAAAATACTTCTGTTGTAGAAAACAAAGCGAAATATTAGCTTATAAGGCAAAGATTGTATAATCAGAAATGGTACGGTGATTTTAAGAAATAATTAAATAAATTATATTAAAATCGAGTTAACGTTTGTCAAAGTTAGACTGCCTATCGTTCCTCAAAAAGACTGAGTTTGTGTTTTATTTCTACTAAAATGATTGAAACATTTGAAACATAGAAATAGACAAAACGCTAGTTAACACTTATGGTAATAGACAAAGACAGTTTTGTTCTGTAGCAACATAGAAAACATATGTATCGTCAGGAGTAAAAACGATTTGATGGTGTCTCAATGGTGAGAGTTATAGTGGTGGTGTTTTCGGACATGCTGAAGAACAGTATGCATTCTCTGGTTACTGGTATTAGGCATTTAGCTTGTGTTTGTGGGCGAAGTTACGATTTGAATTGGTCGGTCAATGAATGTTCATTAAGCCTATTCTTGAAAGAAGTGTTGAATTTAAGATTCATGAGGCTTGTTGCGAGGTGGTTCCAGGATTTTGGTCCAGTAATCGAAAAAGCTCTTCAGGCATTTGATGTTTTCCTTTGTTCAACGTGCAGAGCATCATTATTTCTTGTGAATCGATTGTTCTTTTCCCCTCGAGAATATATGTGTCTCTGGCTGTCGGGTGAAAGTTTTTCTAACAAATCTTTATGAATTCTGATCGACTCATAGAGTGCCAGTTTGTTGTCGATATTGAGCCACTGTAATTTTTGAGGAGAGGACTTACGTGGTCTAGTTTCCTTTGTTTATCATCGCCTGTTATACATGCCGAAAGGTTTATTCAACGTTGCACTTTCTATTTGAGTTTTAGTGCATTTCCCTCAAATTGAAAGACATTAGTTGATATTAAAAAATACTAAAGAGCGGACAATCAGTAATCTTGATTTGAAATCCAGTCTTTTTTTGCTGAGTTTAGGAACAAAAGGGTTCCATTCATCTATGAACACATAGTAGTTACGTGGTGTTGGAAGAAAGGCTCGAGATCAAGCCATACTCCCAGATTTGCCTATCTTGATAAAGAAATTAATTGGAACTGCTCTTCTTTTTGAGTTGTAGCCGAACAAGATGCATTTTGTTACTACAGAGTTGAGCTTGAGTTCATTTTTATCATACCAAAATATTTCAGATTAGTTACAGCTGTTTCACCGTGGTTTTTCAGCGCATTTAGATCTGACGGTTTTCGGCAAAGCAATATCTGAATATCATTGGCGTGCATTACCATTTTCGCTTGAATTTTGGGGAATTTACAGTCGATGTCATTTACAAAAACCAGGAACAACAAAGAGCCAAGTATCGAATCATGAGGCACCCCAAAGACAACTGTGGTTGAATTTGACATAGTAGCGTTATCGAGTTTAACTGATTTTCGCAGATTCGTCATATAACTTTCGAACCAAGTAGGGTCTATTCCGATGTTGCGGAGCTTGTCAAAAAGAATTCTATGGTTTACACTGTTGAATGCTTTCGATAAGTCTAGCAATGCCAGATGAGATATTTGCCTCTCATCAAAGTTTTTGTACAGATCTTAAGTGTTACTCATAAGTGTGTCTTCTGTTGACAATTCTTGCCGATGAGCATACTGACAGTCATTGAACAGCTTGTTTGATTCGAGGTAATAAATCAATTGTATAGATATTACCTTTTTTAGGATCTTTGATTTGACGGACAGAAGACTGATCGGTCTAAAGTTGGATGGTTTATTCTTGTCCCCAGATTAATGAATTGCTTTTATGATTGCATGCTTCCAGATCTCTGAAAATTTTTCACTTGCTATGTAGGTGTTAATAACTGTGTTGATATTAGGCAAGATTAGGCTATCTTTCAGATATTGTAGGGCTAAGCCATCTATTCCTGTAGAATTTGCGTACCTCAAGGCAAATACAGCTCGTTTTACTTCGTGTTGCGATACTTGCTTTGGATTCCATTTGACGTATGCTTCTTGGTCGCTGTCTCGTCTCCATGGAAAGCTTTTTGACTCCATGAATCTGTTGCGTTGCTCTGTAACCCTTGATAAGCTTCCTGGGTTACCTCTTCAAAAATCTGTTTCCTAACTCCAGCGAGGTAGTTGTTAAACTTCTCTGAAGCTGCTTCAGGATTCGGATAAGTAGGCGAGGTGATATTTTTTTTTGGGAACAATTATTTTCAGTACATTCCACGTTTCTTTTTGATTGTTTTTGCACTGTTTAAGTTCCTCATGATGGTATTAAATTTTTGCCCTCCTGACTTCTCGTTTGACTCTTCTATTTTGAATTCGAAATAATTCTAACCAAGGGATGCTTCATTTTGCTCTGCGTTTGAGATATTGTTAAATTGCAACTTCGTTTCGCAGTTTTTCTGTTATCCAAATAACCGGCATGCTTTTCATTGTTTAAGTTTCTGTTGGCGCCACAGCATTCAGACATGTGAGAAGTGTGGGATTGGGCTTGGTCTGTGACGTTAAAGTTGCTATGTAACGGTTTTATCGTCTCGACGTTTGCCACTAATTGTGCTGTGAAATTATCCGCGGTGTAATTTCTTTTTGTACGACAGGTTATTTTGTATACTTGTTTCATCTATTGTTCGATGTTAATGGTGCAGTTTATTTCATGATGGTCCGAGAAAGAATTGGACTCCACGGTTATGGTAACAATGAAAGACGGATTGTTAGTTATGAGCAGTTCCATATCAGTTTGGGATTCGGGAGTAACTCTTGTTGCACTTTTTATGAGCTGATGCAGCCCGAGGAGCTCCAAAATCGGCTTCATATTGTTGGATTTTAATTTTAATTGATCCTCATTGAAATCTCTCAAAACGTACAGCGTCTTTCCTAAGCGGATAGCTTCTCGAAATCTGTATTCGATGTATTAAAAGGCTACACTTGCTTAGGCCGGTTTGTAAAGAGTACCAACAACAAACGATCTGTTTTAACGTACCTGGATGTTCACCAAAATGTCATCAACTTCATTGCTGTCGTGAAGCATTACATGAGAAAAGGTATATTCTTCTCTCAACTAAATCACGGTCCCACCTCCTTTTCTTTTTCCATCTTTTATATAAACATTAAAACCGTTTATCTCGATGAAGGTATTGTTAATATCAGATTCCAGCCAGGTTTCAGTCAGACATAGACTCTCAGTTAAGTCCTCATTCATCATCATTTTGACGTGATCCATCTTTGTTACTAAGCTTCTAACATTTATATGTTTAATCACGATATTATTCAGGTTCTGATGGGTATTTATAGACATAGTTGCTGAGGGGTGGATGCTGCTTGCAGCTTGAACAGTTTGTGCCTCTAGTCAAAAGTTTTTACTTTCAGGGCAGTTGGTGTTCCTTTGGAATGATTGCATAGGCATCTCTTCATCGAATATGGTGTTTTGTTGTCGTATTGCAAGGGAGAATACCTATTTAAACTCTGCAAATTTGTTTCCACATGCTTGTCTCGCTCTCCTGCAATATTTTGTAGTTCGAAATGTGGCTTCAGAGGGTGGTTGGTGCAAGACTACTATAGTGGTCCACTTTTTTGCTGCAAATATTGAGTTTTGAGCAGCTTCATCACTTTCAATGTTGGTTGGATTCATTACAGTCTACAATACGATATCCGGGTTTGTTTCATCTAAGATTGTGAATTGTATTTTGAGTGCGTTGCTGAGAATTGCGGGGACTACATTACCAAAACAGCTCATGAACTCTTTGTTCCCATAATACTTTTCTATCTCGGAGAGGAACTTATATATTTTTTTATACAAAGTAAAGGCTTTGTATTCTTTTATGTAGTTGAAGGATTCCTCCATTTTTTTAGTTTATATCACCTCTATGATGTTTCCATCGTTAAGTCCTGTTGTTTTACTAAGGATCCTTTCACCGCGTGAATCATACAATGTCCGTCTGATAGTGTTCATTGTCTCTTTAATCTTAAATCATTGCGAATGGTGTCGATGTTGGTGTTCTTGGTGAATTGTTGCAAGTTTTCCATCACCTGCATTGACATTCGTTCATTCGGCTTATTGTTTCATGTGTCAGGTACGCCACCTTCATTTAGATTATTAATATGCTCTTCAGTAACACTCTAACTGACGTTATCTAAGAATCTGGCTGCTAATTCTCGAGTAGCATTGTTTGTATGTTTGGGATATCCTTGCTTTCGGGTTTGGTCTTTGTTATTGAGGGTGGGTTGAAGCAAGGGAGACCCAACAGAACCAAAGGGAAAGAAATTTAGATCTGTGGTTGAAGAGAAGCATGGCTGAAGATGGCTGAACCGAGCTGGAGGAAGGAATGGGTAGAGGCGGGTAATATATGGGAGGGGTTAGCGGGATAGGTAGAGTTGGAGTTTGGGCTGAGGTTAGAGAATGGCTGTGAAGGTGGGAGCTAGAGGAAAGAACGGATATATGGGGGTAATATATGTGAGGGATATGCGTGATAAGTGAAGTTGGAGTGTGGGATGAGGTTAGGTAATGGTAGCGAAAGTAGGAGCTACAGGAAAAAAAAGGGTGGAGGGGTGTAATGTATGGGAGGGATTAGCGGGATAGGTAATGTTGTAGTTCGGGCTGAGGGTAGGGAATGGTAGCGAAAGTGGAAGCTCGAGGGAGGAGTGGGTGGAGGGGGGGTAATATATGGGAGGGATTAGCGGAATAGGTAGAGTCGGAGTTTGGGCTGAAGTAAGGGATTGGTAGTAAAAGGGAGGGGATTGGGGCTGTGCTGCAAGCATAGTTAGACGAATTTGCGTAAGTAGTTTTGAGTGGAGGAGGAGGGTAGAATAAGAAATGTGGAGGGGCTGTTGGGACGCTATTGATGCGACCCTGTTTAAAAGGCGTTGCATGGAAGCTGATTGCGTGGGAATTATAAGTAGTCACTCATGGGGGGATTTTTGGTTTCAATTTTAGTTTGGGGGTGACCAGAGGGCACTAGGATGTTAGTTGCTGCGAGCTGATGTCCTTTTCTGCAGTAGAGATAAGAAAGAAACCAGAGTAATGCTTTTGACATTGTTATTGTATCGAAATGGCAAAACCTCAACCCTCTGAGGAACGTAATGTGCTACCGTGTTGAAGAATTTGATAGTTCCAGTATTGTTTAGACTAGCATTCTCCGAATGAAACAATCGTTCGTTCAGGGCACCAGTGAATTCGTCTCTTAGTTCGTCGGTTGGAATAACTTTGAGCCTCAAGGAGTGGCATAAACTCATGAAACGGTGCCTCTGTTTCTTTGTTTTCAGATTGAGGGGTTCTGCCATGTACATCTCAGCATTATGTTTTTTTGTGAAAATTGCGGTGGTTATTTTGACTACTACTTCAGTTTCGACTTGGTCCGTGAGCACAATATTTGTTTTTAAAATGGATTTGCGCTTACAATTGTTTTAGGAAGAGCACCATAATTGCCAATATTTATTTTTTCATAAGTGCATCTATCTAAAATGTCGGACGTAAGCGCATTTGTCATGGGGATATCATCAAAGAGTATTGTCTTAGGGGTCTTGGTATTTACTGTTGACACGGTGCTTGTGCCTGATGCTTCACAGTGAGCCGGCTTTGCTGATGCTGATTTTTCCGCTGAGGTGACGATTAAAGGCTCGGTATCGGAGGGAGAAATGAGAGTTATGGACTCAGTTTTAGAAGTAAAAGGGGTGGGAGATGGAGAGTTCAGCGGCGTTGGGTGATTATCTGTCACCTAATGAGCTACCCTGCGAGAGAGGGTAGGCTTCTCCTTATCGCGTTTTGGGGCATAGGCGCCGGTCACCGGAGTGTGTGTGCAATGCGGCAGCTCTGAGTTTATAGGCTTGCTGATTTTGGTGCATTTTTGGCTTGTGCATGATATGCAGTCCCTGTTATTCTTGGCACATGCGCGATTCTCGCACGTTTCACGGTAACACATGCAGCAGGATTTGCTTCTGTTGGCGATGAGGATATTGGGCGACGTGTCTTTAATTCAAGGTTAAATATCAGTGAAGTGGACTACTTAGAGGGTTTGTTGTTGGAGGGGCTTACAGAGGGTCTTATTAGCTTATCATTTTATGGCTCTGCGTTAAGAGGAGGACTCGTTACCTTATATTGCGCTGGATCGTGTGTGGATTTTGCCTATCGTTCAAACACATTTACATTTTTGTTCAATTGTTCAAACACATTCAAATCTTTGTTCAATCTATTATACCGCGTTATTCCTACTTGCTTGTAATTGTTTGCCAACATTACAAACTCTTTGTAATAAATAAAAAATTAACAAGGAACAGACAAATATAAAGCTAGCAATTTTGATAAATGCTGACTAAGCTTATGCAAAACTGATTGAGATAAACTTGATTAGAAGATGCAAGTACAAGCTATTATTATATTGGTAGAAGGAAATTGCACGAAGGAATTAAGTTGTATGTAATAACCATTTGCTTAAATTATCCAAAACGTTATTAATATTGAGAAATAATTTAGACGGGAAGGAGTAAAATTTTCGCTGAAAATTATACTAAATGTTGACAGGACAAAAAGAGATTTGTCATAGCGTAAACTTAAAAAAATCGGAAAGAATTACTCTCATAATCAGTTATCCTAATTGGAAATTTAGAGTTGTTGTTCACTTTACCATGGGTTGCTCAGAGCCACCCATTTGCTCAGGTTGATGAGACAGGCAGAAACGATATAATAATCTCTTTCAGCGTATGAAGTACCTGATGGTGAATTTGCCATCCATAAGGTCGACAGGCTTATACTGAGGTGCAATTTACTCGAGGAACCGGAATGGGTACCAAACTTAACACGGGAGGAGAGACAGTGGGAAAGAGGGCGGGGGTAGAGAGTAGCATCAGCTACACTTGACCGTGGGATGGTGAGAGGCGTGCACATGTGTACACATTAGTCGAAGCTGAACACAGCTCCGATGTTTCAGATTTAGATAAGGTATGACCCAAATGGCTGCTGGAATATAGATAATTTTTACAAATAATTTTGAAGTAACAGGAAATGAGATGGGCTACCTTGGTGTTGACGGTTGTCGTGGTAATAACTCAAGAAAAAAGTATAATAAACATATGCAAATTTAACACAAAATAATCTTGAGCGAAACATGAATAAGGGCTAAAAAACTAAAAAAGTAATCTAACCCTCCTTGATATATTTGGAACTAATAATAATACATAGTTAAACTAATATGATGATGTTCGCTTTCTGCTACACTCAATTATTAAATATGACAGATGTCACACTTGATAAAATGGGATTTTCAAGTTACATGATTGAGAGGACTATATTATGACATTATACTGGGAGCAAACACCTGTAATTCATAAATTGAGTCGCATGCTAGCATTCAGAGAAAAAAATAAAAAGAGATTTGTCGTAGCGTTTACTTGAAAAGGAGACGTTGCGCGACCCCCCTGCTTGTCAATGCAGGGGGCGTGGGCGTGGTGGGTGGAGGCAGCCGTAGCGAAGCCTATCGGGGTGCATGTATCGGATGACGCGTGCTTCAAATCTGTTGACGTTGCTTGGAGCCCTTCAGTGACGCTGCCGGGAACACTGTGGTGACGATGCTGGGAGTGTTGTGGTGATGGTGACACTGCTTGGAGTGCTCATGTGACAATACTTAGGGTGTTCATGTGATGCTGCTTGAAGCGTTCTGCTGACACTGCTCGGAGCGCGCTGTGAGGTGACGCTGCTTGGAGCTCCGTAGCGACGCTGATTGGAGCGTTCTGGTCATCTTGCTTGGAGCACTCAGGTGCTCAGCAGTCGAGGTGAGGTGACGCTTTCGTCTTTGAGCCCCCTTTTGCCTCTTCTAGAAGCGCCCTGATGACGCTGCCTGGGGCATTCTGGTGACACTGGTTGAAACCCTCTGCTACCGCTGCTTGGAGCACTCATGCGACACTACTTGGAAAACTCCGAAGCGGTGAGGTTTGGTGTGACCGGGATGGGTGTGAACGTGTTGGCCTAATTCCGGTGGCGCGTACTCCAAAACTTGCAAACGTTTTGAATGATAGCTAGTGCTTAGAGCCCTCTGTTGACGTTGCTTGGAGCCCGACGGTGACGCTGCTGAGAACACTGGAGTGACGCTGCTATGTGCTCTGTGTTGATTGGTGCCGCTGACTGTTTGGATCGCCCGTTGTGATGCTGCTTAAAGTGCTTTGGTGTAGTTGCTGGGAACGCTGAGGCGACGGTGCTAGGAGCGCTCCGGTGACGCTGCTCGAAGCGCCCTGGTTAGACTTCCTTGAGCGCTCAAGTGAGATGATGCTGCTTAGAAAACTCAGGTGACGCTGTTAGAAGCGTTTTGTTGACACTGCTTAGAGTCTGTTGATGCTGCTTGGTGCTCCCTAGTGACGCTGTTTGTAGCGTTCTGGAGACACTGGATGGAAACGCTCCGATGACACTAATTGGAACGCTCCGCTGACGCAGTTTGAAGCGCTCCCGTGACACTGCTTGGAGCGTTGTGATGTGATGAGGTTTGGTGGAACCTGGATATGTGCGAAATATGTAGGCCCAATTCTATAGGCCCACTTCTCTGTGAGTGAGGAGAGGAATGAGACTCAGATGGCCGGACCAGCAGATCAGTGTTTGAGCTTCGTTTGAGTGTTTGTTATCGTTGCGATCATGACACACCAGTCTTATCTGCCTTGAACAGTTGCTTCTATTATTTAGGTCACAAAAGCTTCCCTTCTATATGAGTGACACAGAAGTCACCGAAAAACATTACCTATGGGTAGCCTATTTTGGCAGTTTTATTTTGGTGGAATTCGGGTATTAACAGACACAAAGATTCGATAGATTCTGGTTGTTCTAACATGACAGTATTGCTCACGTTCACTGATTTTAGTTTGATATCAGAACGTGAGTTCTATTAGTTCTGATTAGCTGTGAAATTTGAGCCTATTTATTTATTCCACGAGGAAAAACAGCACTTCAGTGGAGAATTATGCTGCAGTTTGCTAAATAACTTCTTATAAAATGTCAATAATGATGACAATATATATCAAATGAGTTAACTTTCACATCCTGTCGCTAACGATGTCTTGAAGGAAGCTTTTGTCTGAGCGGTTTAAATCCTCTGTCATTTTTAAAGGGCCATTCGGTGAGAGAGGGCAGCGATTCAGGGTATCCTCTGTCTTCACTAAGGGTTACTCAGAAGGGGTCAATGGTGTGTCATTTCGTTATGACATTCTTACCTCAAGCTTTCGAGCGCGAGTTAGGGCTTTTCTAATATTATTCATTATCTCTCTTCTCATGTTATTGAATAGCTGAAATGAGGATTTTTCGGCTGTCGCTCGTATTTAATTTGAGAGTTTTTATAGATCGACGTCGTGGAGTGTAGAATCTCCTGGAGTGAACGCGGGCTAGAACTTCGTCGAGGCAGACATTCCCGGAGAGCACGTACATACGAACAACACAAACAGGCGTCGAGGAGACACTCAAAAGATCGCGACTGACGATGTTCACACAGTTCACCGTATAGTATTGTTCATATTTCATTTCAGCTTACTTGATAACAGCCATGTTGTTGATAAATTGTTATTAGGTGGGATAATTATTCATGCCCCCTTGGTTTTTCTTCAAATGCTCCTCAGTTTCAGTTATATAACTAAATGTGTTTTAGTTACAGCACGCTCTGAACAGGTCAATCCGACTTTGCACTGTATGTTTTAGGTTGGAAGCAAAATATTAAATCTGTGCGGGATTGAACTGAATGTTCTAATTTGAATCCAGAAATCGAACAGAACTGAATAAAATAAGATTAAGAATCTCATGACCAAATTAGTTTAAAATATTATTGAACAAACAAAAACACTACACGATAGAAATCTGTATCAGACGCCCCCCGTGCTGTTTATGCAAATTTTGAAGCATAGAGGTCCTAGTGTGTGTGCGTTTGTCTTGCACTGGAATTTAAAGAACTAGGCGGGGCGTGGAATGCTGGGCGTGGAAGGTAGAGAGTCAGCTGAGGGAAACAGTAGGGAACTGTCCACAGCTGGTCAGGATTCGGTGACGTTCACGGGAATATTAGAAGGTATGTATAAACTCTTATTGCGTGGTATTCATGTGTTACTTGGCTACGAATAATTGAAAAAGGTTTGTTTGGATATTTATGTCTTATGACTTTAAAATATTGCGATCGTCGCAAGGCAGCCTGGAAAAAACGTTGCCTCTCAGGGACCGAGTTGAACGCGTCCCTTTAAATTCCCTTCTGTTGCCAGCACTCACAAAACACCTGTTTGAAGCACCACTCGTTATGTTCAGTTAACATATATTCCTTTCAAAACACAGCTGAAGATGCCTAAAAGATACTTCACTGAGAATCACTGAGAAGTGGAGATTTTCTTAGTCCTATTGGTTACACTTTAACCGGTCCCACAACACGTTGTACACCCTAAAATGTAATAAAGCTGGGAGCAAGCTCCAACACTCCCTCTTTCGACGACGCTCTGTATAGGTTCAAGACTACTAATATCCCTTAACCTGTGGCAAAATGCATTTCAAATTCAATTCATGGGCTCCCGCAGGCAAAATAATAATACGGCTATGACTATGAACAAGATGTGAAAACATGTTTGTACTAACGGGAATTTTACATTACAAAACCCGGTTGGAATAACCAAATCAACCCTGTTGATTTATTGTAATATGGAATCGGTAACTAATTTATCTAAGGCTAAACCAAAACAAATCATGTATTTCCAAATTATTCGAAGAAGATAGAAGGAAAGGACGATACATAAGCCGATCTAACATGAAAACAAAAGTTTCTCCAAACTGACAAGGGTTGAAAGCTAGTAAGCAGAAATTAATACTAATAATGGAAGTATCATTAATAAAACTACAGAAATTAAAGTACTGGTCTTACACTTTGCCTTGCATCCGTTGAATGTATGGATAAGCATTCAGACAATAACGATCTCAATAAAATTAGTCAATTACTTTTTTTTGTAATTTTTCGACAAAAAACTAGGGCTCTCCCTTCCCAGTGTCATGCAATTAACAATACACAGACTGCCTGTACAAAATTTCACTTCCGCCGTTTTCTCCAAATATAAGAGAACTTCTGGAAGCAGCAGGTTAACAGAGGCGTTTCGCCTTATGCTTTTAGGCTCACGTTTGTAAGCCCAAACCTTCAAAATCGTGTCGCCTTATTTTCCGCTCAGTTGAATTTGATAAGGCAACACAACGATCTTACGCCAAACCGCCTCGTGGTCGTAAGATTACAAATTTTAATAATCCCTTCCTGGAAGCTTTATGTAATAGTGAGGGATACGAATTATCTCGGATAATAGAGAGGCGGGTCAGAATCCTGCTGGTGCTGGAAGATCCCTATATTAAAGAAATAATGTTTGACATCTATCTACCTTCCCATGATGTGGGCCCGTTGTACGTTGGTGGATGTCAGGCTGGAAGACATCCCTGATATGTTGGCAGGCAGGTGGTTTTGTGCTTTACCTCTCTTAAATTGAGTTTTGTTATATAGGTACATATCCATGAGGGAGAGGACATGAACTTTATCCGGAACGCTTGTCAGTAACTCAATCTATGAATCTATGCCGCGTATTTCATCCCTACTCCGTCTTGTCTCCATGTATGTTCTTTTGGTGTGTAATTTGAATGTATTGGTAGGAATGCTCTGTCAAACTTGTTCTCTGTAATCATTATTGTACCATCGAGGGCTTCAATAAACACTTTTACTATAAGTAGTTTACGCGGGGATGGAGAAAAACATTCCAGGCAGAATTTCATATTTGGTTTATATTTCAACATTGAAGCTAAACAATAGAACCGGAACATGCATTGTTACACGCTGTTTAACAATTTATGCTTCAGGGGTTGCTAAAAGACAACAAAACTCAGAGCAAAGCGCGACCGTGCACAGGCGGTGGTGACGCCGGCAAATTTTGAAATCCCTTGCAGTAAAGAAAGGCATGACATCACAGAACTACATATGTTTCTTACGTTCACGATTAGGTTGCACTGCATCGTGTCGCCTTTTCGCGTGCAAAATGAGACAAAACGGGGAAAGCGTAAACCCGTTTGAGGTGAACCAGAAAAGCATACGGAGAAACGCCTCAGTTCCGACGGTTTCTTGGTCATCGCCTCAGTCTTGGTCAGCAATAGCTTGTGCGGCACTACCAGAGATTGTCATGGAGCCCATCTTCTTTCACAAGCCAGCTTTTCCTCATTCGAAGGCACCACTAGTCGAGAGAGTGGATCCGAAGTTTTTCATTATATTTTCGTGGGAATGAAATATTTCGTAATGGGAAGAATTGGTTTACCTCGAAATCTTTGTTGTTCCGCAGCGAAGCACCTGGTATGTTTTTATATTAGCAGTAAAATGCTGTACAATTTAGATTACAATGACTCGAGTAGGTGCAAGATAAGTAGTTGAAGGGGCTCCTCTCCATCGATGCTATGAAGAGAGACTAAACGGGCTCCATCGAAGGGCGCGAATCAGTGTTAGAATACTTTATATTTATGACAATATATTTCTCATAACTAATAGATCTGTTCTTATTCCGTGACTGCTCTTTACTTTTCGAAGGCCCGGTGATTTGAGTGGAGATAACAATTTCCAAGCACCGTTTGATGAGTTCATTTATCTATTTATCGCACAAACACATAATCTCTATACATTTTAAAAATTTCAAATAATCATATACACCTGAAGCAGACTATTCATTTCCTGGAGCCGACCTTCTATTTCCAAACAGGCACCAGGGCCAGAATAACAGACCGAAGATGGTAAGTTACGGTTAGAATTTTTTGTCCTATTACCAGACTTTGGCTGCCGATCTTCCTCAGTTGGACGTCGAGATTTTCAGTCCAAGGATGAAGTATCTGAGACCGGAATGAAAGACTCGGATCGGAAACGTTTTGAAATAAGAACATAATATTTAGTTAGCGTGGTAGATGACGTGTTTATGATGTGAATGAGAAGATTCGTGATCGTATTGCTTATATGGCTGAAATTAAATATTGATGAGTTGGATAATAATGACATTTTGTGCTGTAGTTCTGTGTTGAAAACGTGCCGACGGAATTCGACAGCACTGATTTTCTAACATAATTTAATGAAACAGATATGAAAAATAGGTTATGATTTTTTTCTAGACCATAAACCTATACCGAAAACAAACTAATTGCACACATTTTTTTCCTGATGTCTGTGTTTTAGAGGGTCAAGAAGGGTTCAAAGTTGCAGAAATCTGTTTAGAAGTATATGAACAGTCACGAAAGCATGATACACTGTTAGCCTTACGAACCTGCAACTAGATATGGAGGAATCATACAAGTTTCAAGATATCTTGAAAAATTGAACATCCTTACTTATTCATCAAATGGAAGGTTGTTCATTGCACAGTAGATTGTACAAATCATCAGGTACGCACTAGAGCCAAGCTGCGCTCAGCACAAATACTGTGTCCGTCTCAGTTAGGCTCGGGTGAGCCGACGAGCTGAATCACTTTTGTTAAGCGTTAGACGACGGTTGTCGACGACCAATGACCATTAAATATTCAATCATGGATAATACACATGCGCACGATTTATGACTGGAATCAATTGTAACTATTGCTTCACGGGGATTTTTGGAAAACTTCTATAATGCACAAATGATTATTTTATGTTCCATTCAGATAAGTGTTATGTAATAACTATCGATTTAGTAAACAGCGGGAACAGTAATGCCCCTGCAAAATCCAGGTCAGCAACTGTCTAGCATTGGCATCGCAGTTGCCCAATTAATTCAATGTTACAAATAAAATAATCATAAATTAATATCAGATTTAACAGATTCATCAACGCCGCCCCTGATGTCGCACACTAGCATTATTTCGTGACAAGGTATCTCTACTTACTGACGCCAACCCCCCACAGAAAAGGGCTCACAATTTCATACTGCGTTTAGCAGTTAATATTGTTAGGGCAGAACAAGGTATAAGGCTTTCAGAATCAAGTATTTTGTTATCACATCGCTTGTCCAATAGGCGACACGTATGAGCCGATCCATGAATCGATTCTAGACTTGCATGATGAGTCGAAATTGTCAAATAATTACTCATATTATATTTACAGAGGATTGCTAGTCGTTGACACAATGTACAATTCCTCGAGAAATGTTGATATACAGCGTCCTATGAATTAGCCTGCATCTCGGATTCTCCAATATAAAGCGCTGGTAAAAATATCGACAGGAGCCTTCAATCTACAAAAATAAATCCATTGCCCGTAACAACGGACCTACCGATATGCATGCAGGGTGAATTGACGGAGCCATGCCCCTCTCGAAGCTGTTCTCTTTTCAAAGCCCTGCGCAGTCAATCTCTGTAAGCCAGTCACCCCTTTTGCCACCAAGTTTTTGTGTAAAGTTCCGCTCCCTTGGGTGAGAAGTTGGCGGGGAAGTCTTCATTGAAGGACCCACTGGCAGGGAGCCATTATTGTGGGTTAGACGTCTGGGAAAATGGAAAAAAATCAGGGATAACTTGAGGAGACAGACATAATAGAAAATACCAAGCAACGAATCTGCAAACGGAGGCCAAGACAAATGTGCTCGTCGATAAAGAAATTAAATGGTGAGATAATATTCAATATTAGGTGCTAAAAAGAAATCTAGAAGAAAAATGAACGACGATTGGACATTCATTGTTGAGCACTAAAAGTTGTTTAAAATCCAGAATTTGATGGTAGACTCACTGTCGGGACTCAAACCCGGACCTCCCGAGTCATAGAAATAGTTGATGCCATCGATCCATCCCTGACATAAAAAAGAATCGCGCCAGGCTCAATGGTGAGCAATTTGTTCGACGCAAGTCAAGCTCTATTGCCAATGGGTCGCCACTGCTACCACGAGTTTTAAACATTATGCTTTAATAAAAAAGTGTTGGAGCCAGTGATCAAAATATGCTCAAATGTAGCAACACAAAAACGTCAGATATTGTGAATAATATCCATCAGTTTATATATAATACATACTGTGATTAAAACTCGCGGTAGCACCAGCAACCCACGTGTGATTGATTCGTGACTTGTTTTAAACAGATTGCTTACTATCGATCTTGAACTACTTCATTTCTATCAGTGATGATGAGGTAATAAATTATTAATAGAACGGATAATTAAAAAGTATAATGAAATCAATAAATTCCACATAAATCAAATCCATTACATTCGATTAATTGAGGACATACAAGTAACCGAAATCATCCTTTTGAATAAATACAGGTTAATTTACGGATGTTAGGGGACGTGTTCAGAGATTTTTGTACATCTCTCAACTAATTGAAAACATTTATTGCATTCTCAGATATAGATGTAAAAACACAAACACACGCTCATACACACACACACACAGATATATA
>SDVV010009064.1:0-16890 GCA_016164225.1 Gammarus roeselii
CTACCAGTAACTTCAAAAATCCTGGAAAAGATCATTGCACGTCAACTTCTTGACTACCTAGAAGAGGCGGACCTGATCAATGAATGTCAGTATGCATACAGACGGAAGACTTCTACTGAAGATGCACTTCTGAAAATCTCTGAACTCGTATACAAAGCTATAGACGAAAATAGTCTATCATTACTCGGTCTGCTGGACCTCTCAAAAGCATTTGATAGTGTAAATCACAATATTTTGCTGCAAAAACTGATACAACTAAACATACAAACACCCTGGTTTGAAAGGTATCTCAGGCAGCGGTCCCAGTCTGTTATGTTAGATGGAAAAATCACCTCTTCTTCATGACAGGTAAATTTCGGGGTTCCTCAAGGATCGATTCTCGGACCGGTTCTTTACCTTCTGTTTATCAATGTCATAAACTGTGGAAACCCTCTCGACAATGCCGGAATGACATTATACCCGGACGATGTTCAATCGCTGTTCGTTAGACCAGCAAACGAATTATAAAAGCTGAAGAAGGACGCAGAAATAGCGCTGACCCATATGAATAATTGGTATTCTTCAAATGGGCTCAAAGTTAACACAAGTAAAACACAGTGCATTATCCTGGGATACGAAGCAAACACACGGAGAGTTCCCGATAATTTTGCTGTTGACTGTATGGGCGCAAAACTCCCTCTTGACAACAAAGTCAGAAGACTAGGAGTGTGGCTTGATCCCAATATGACCTTTGGACATCATGTTGATAAGCTCTGCTCTAAACGCAATAGTACACTCGTGTTTCTCAGTCGAATGAAGAAACAACAACTCCCCTCCCATTTAAACTGCCGCCCCACCATTTGGGGTAAGTGCACGAAAACGCTACTCTCAGACATTCAACGCAGCATAAACTCCACCGCAAAAGTAGCTCACGATGAGAATTTCAGGAAGAGCGATCACGTGACACCTATTCTAAAGAAATTTGGGTGGCTGAATATCCAAGAACGACTAAAACTGAGCGAAGCAGTACGAGCTTTTAAAATTCAGAACAAGCTCTCCTGTTCCAACGGTGTTGTATTGACAACTCGAAAAACGGCCCATCAACGATCAACACGGAATGAAAATAACATTGACACAGAGTTGAGAAGAACAGAGATTGGGGCCAAAGCTTTCACTATTTCAGGTCCAAAGAGCTTCAACAAGCTACCAGCTGACATTCAGAATTGCCCAACCTTATTTTCTTTCAAGCAGAAATGTACCACTCTATTGCTTGCTGGCAGACAGGGGCAGGCAGGGTTGAACAATCAACGACGATTAACGCAAAACTTTTAACGTAAAACTATATTTTTCAGCTCAACAAAACACTAACATAACTTCACATATTATGTTTCTCTGGTCTCTTTTTCTATTTGTCTTTGTGCAAATAGCAGCTGCCATTTCAAACGCGGCTCACTGTTGCAGAATCTTGCAATTTCACCTCAGCGTGCCCTGTCCCTATTGACTTGACTTCGCATCGTTCTGGCCCTGAAATAAATTATCTGTGCCGTCGAGGACAATTGTTTCATACGCGATGTCGATACGTATGTTTCTTCGTGCATATGGCGTCTACTCTGTTACCATGCCGCAAAAATAACCACACTGGTTGGTGTATGAATGAATTTTTTTCTTATTTTATTTACTTTGCCAGTGGTTCTCTAGCTCACATAGATCCACCCATACCGTCGCATTCTTTGATCTTCAATTGATTAGGCTGTGGGCCTGAACAAAGAATTCATACTAAAAACTATGCAAAATATAACCATGTCAAATAAAAACATCTTATTTCATCAGGATATAAAGCACATTTGTTGCGGACCTCAAACCTACCATGATAGCTCTTCCGTCGTGACACGTTACAGAGAGCTTACTGTTCCACGAGAATCACACACCGCGTGTGCACGAGGATACTTTTTTGTTTGTATATTATAATGATGTTATTTTCTCTGTTTTATGTTTTTATTTTGTCAGTGGCTCTCTCACATAGACCCAACCATACCGTTGCATTCTTTGTTACGCAATGAATTAGGCGTACAGCTAAATTAACAACTCCCATTCTTATTAACTGTTGTATAAATGATCCGAATGTTCAGAACGGAACACCTTATGTCAACGGATACAGTGCATATTTATAGTGTAGATTAAAACTTAACCCTGCCAGCTTTCTCGTCGTGACAGGTCTCGGCAAGAGTCTTGTTCGTATGTTCAGCTAGGAAAGTGAAATGCCTCTCACCGCTCGCACACAGCTCCAATTACTCAGTTACAGGTTCTTATCTTGTTAATTTCACCTATCTTAGATTTACTATGTGCAAATTGATTGTTAAAAGGAATAACATACCATCTGTGTATGAATAAACTTTTTTATTATATTCAGATACTTGATGTAGTGATGTGTCCTCCCGTTACAATACCAATCCCTCAATAGTGTTTTTTTTTCATTTCGCCTGTTCCAATCATTTGGCCAATAAGTAGGCTAAGCACCACTAGTTTGCCTCCAAGCACCACCGTGACCAGTCTGTCTCTTAGCACCACCGCGACCACTCTGCCTCAAAGCCTCACTGTGACCAGTCTGCCTCCAAGCACCACCGTGACCAGTCTGCCTTTAAGCCCCACCGCGACCAGTGTGCCTGCAAGCACCACCGAACCAGTCTGCCTCTAAGCACCACCGTGACCAGTCTGCCTCTAAGCAGACTGGTCACGGAAGTACCAGTGCTTCCCTAGCTCCCAGCAGGAAGTAAAATCTAGTGTCGAAAGAAAATCAAAAAGTGAAAATTCTGTTGATATAGAGTGCAATATAAATTCCTCCCCCATGGCGATATTTTAGTGGAAGTGTGATTATTAGTGATTGTTATTTATTGTTGTACTGCACAGCGTTGTCACAAACATTATTACATCAGTAAGAAATTATTAAATGCACAGTGGCATACATTGAAACCCAACTAAAATACCTAAAAAGCCACTGTTCGATCTACAGAATACCAATTGAAATCAAAGTGTCCTAATATACAATTATACTCCTCCATCTCCAAACAATGAGTACAAATATCATCCTAGCTGGTCTATTGGAGAAGTCGACAGCAGAGGAAGAAAAATATCTGACCTCCCGCCCCTCCACTCCCTACGTCCAGGCAACTTTACGTCAATGTCAGGACACGAAAATGCGTCGAATATTTCTGTGTTTCAGATGCAGCAAGACATATTTTTCAGTACATTTTAATGGGGATCCTAACCTGGACAGAAACAGAAAATGTATCCATTGTCGTGCAAATATTGCAGCAGAGGCGAAATACATGAATTATGAACGTCACGCTGCAACGCTAGAGCAGACTATAAACATAATTTCGAAGCAGCTGGAAGAGCTGAAGCTAAGTTCGCCTGCATATACTGCTGGTAGGAGCATCAACCAGGCTCACTCACATTCTCCACTAAAAAAACACGCACACTGCCTTCTTCCCCACGGAATACCGTTCAAGCTACCTCTCGCCGACCAACCCCTTTTATCACCTCCTGCTGCAAGTCAATACGTCACACCAACTATTTCGTTAAGAAGCGCTTCTGAATAGATACAAAATCCTCATGAAAGCGCAGAAAAGAAAACAGCAGCAATGTTTTTATTTTACCAATGATGGACAGGAATAGTTCATAATCGCGCTGCGGAGAAGATAGCTAACGAAGAAGGACTATGCTATGTAAAGACTGAACCTGTATTTGAAGGAAAAATTGAACTATTTCAGCGTGATGGACGGCATTACAAAGTGGGCGGAAAAACACAGTACGATGTCTTACTCAGTAATGCATCAGAAACATTTCACAGCAAGAAACGGTCCATGATGAGCCCAGGAAGATAATCGGAAAATTACATCACACCAGAAATGAACGGAAACACCTAACAAGGAACCAAAATGGCAAAACAAGGAACAAGAATTTGTGTAGCTACCGAGATAAAAAACAAAGAAAAGAACTGGGTCAGGCAGCAAAAGAATCTACGATTGTGAATCGAGTGACTCTCGGCGTAGCTCGACAGAAGACATGTCACCCATTACTGATAGGAGTGAAAAAAATAAAAGGTCTACTGGGAAATGTAGTCACTAATGCCGAAGATGGATCTTCTTCATGCTATAGTGTCAGCAAACAAATATGTCACAGTTGGAATCAAAGAATCGTAGTCGGGCATGAATGACCGGAATCTCAGGCAGAAAAAGGACTTAAGGACTCAGGACCTTAAGTGTAGATAGACCTTCTCAGAGCAAGAGAGGAGGGGGGTCGGTGTTTTATGTCAAAGAAACACTTCGTCCAGTACTTCACAGAGCAGTATCAACAACATCTTATGAGGTACTCCAGGTCGACATTAGGCTTTCTGATGGGATAATACTGATAATGGTACTAGTATACCGAAATCCATAAATAACAGAAGGTGAACAAGACGTTCTCTCTGATGAAATAGACAATATAATTTCCTCATCCCATGAAAGTATCTTGATGGAGGACTTTAACCTACCTGACATCAATTGGACAACACTGGAAGCTGCATTACGGGGCGGCAGGTTGATACAACTTGTCAATAATAACAACTTAAAACAGTACGTGAAAGAACCAACCAGAGGGCCTGACATCTTAGACCTTGTTCTATCAACTAAAGAACTACTAGTTGAATTGGTAACAGTTGAATAGAAAAATCGGTGATTACCATACGATTGAATTTCAAATCACAGCAAACCTAACACTACGTGAATCAGCATAGTTTACCAACAATTTTGGGAGAGCTAATTTCTATAGCTTGAAGGACAAAATCACAAACATAGACTTCGAGTACCAGTTCCATGGCAGGACCGCTGATGAATGCTTAACGTATCTTAGAGATAGGGTGGTGTAAGCGAGCAATCAATACATCCCGGAGAGAAAAGTACAGATAAACAATCCCTCTTGGATGAAAAATGAAGTTTAAGAAGCAATTGCTGGCCGACAAGCGTTGTACCAAGTGCATTTGCCCTCTGCGAAATAGTGCAGGTGATCTAAAATTACCCGTTGCCGACATGTCGATGATACTCAACGAATACTTTGTAGCTGTCTTCCCAGATGAGAATACTAATAATATTCCAGAAGTCATACAGCCTGGAGAAAAGCAACCGTTGGAAAATATTTAACTTCCGCGTTGGCGAAGTAGAAGAACAACTAAGCAAACGAAATATTTACAAATATACAGCACCAGATGACCTGCAACCGAGAATGTTACGGAACCTCCCCGAATTCATAAGTGGTCCAATAACAGAGGTATTTAACAGGTCTATGACTACTGAACTTATTCCAGAAGACTGGTGAACCGCAAATATCACAGTCATATTCAAGACAGGGTAGTAAGCAAGTGCCAGGAAATTATTGACCAATCAGCTTCACAACTGTGGTCGGTAAAACCATGGAAAGATTTAAAAACAAAACATCTATAGCATGTCACCTGGAGAGAAACCACCTCATGAAGGAAACCCAACATGGCTTCATAAACAAACTTAGCTGCCTGTCCAATCTCCTGGACTTTTTCACTGAGGTCACCGAGATATCCGATGAAACCAAAGCTGTCGACCTTATTTATCTTGACTTTCAAAAAACGTTTGATAAGGTCCCCCATGAACGCCTACTCAGAAAGGTGGGGGCACATGGCATAACTGGAAATGGGGCCAGGTGAATCTCATATTGGCTCACAGGCCGCAAGCAACGGTTCGGAAATCGGCCAAGGAAAAGTCAGTGGGCTACGGTAACACCAGGAGTACCTCAGGACAGTGTTCATGGACCCCTTCTCTTTATAATCTATGTAAATGGTCTCGACGCCGACATCGTTAGCAAGTTATCAAATTTTATTGACGACACTAAACTCTGCCACAAAGCGGACTGTGAGCATGATCGCATAACTATCCAAAGGGATCCTAATAAACTAAGGGACTGGTCTAATGAGTGGTAAATGATCACAAAATCCAAATTCTGATTTCGTAATGACAGACCAGCACATTACTGAAGTGAACCAAGAATGACACCTTGGAATATTAATCACCAAAGATATCAAATGGAAAAAACAAGGGGAAGCTATCTACAAGAAAGGGAATAGAGTCCGTGGCTTTATATCCAGAAACTTCCACTACAAGTACAGGGACATTGTGTTCCCGTTATTCAATTCAATTGTCAGGCCTCAAATGGAATTTGCAGTACAATTTTGGTCCCCTCACCTAAAGGGGATATTAACAAAATGGAACGTGTTTAGCATCGCACAACAAAAACGATTACTAAACTGACAAATACGACATATCAGCAACGACTCAACGAACTTGAACTGATATCACTTGAAAGAAGATGACTTAGAGGTCAGTTAATTGAAACCTTCAAATACCGAAACGGATTTACTAGAGCTTGACCGGAGGGCCTCTTTGACAGAGATTATAACCCAAGAAACAGAAATAATGGACAAAAATTGCAGTTATAACCATTCAGAACATCAGTGGCCGAAAACTTCTTTCCATTCAAGATACCAACAATTTGGAACCGCTTACTACATAATGCAGTTAACAGTAATAACGTGAACTCATTTGAAAACGGCCTCGACAAACCCTGGGAGACTAATCCACCCCCTTAATAAGCATTCGGACTCGTGCCTTCATCATCCGGCAGCCCACCGTGAACGATGGGAACCTCATCTTGGCTGGGTTACTAGCTGTACTGCAAATTCAATTTTGAAATGCTGCTAGAATGAAATCTTCTACTTATCAATTCACTCCGTCACTGTCTCCAGTTTTCCCAGAAGTGCTCTTCTCTCGGCCTCGGCGCTCATCCATGGCTATCAGGCCTACAACTCACAGGCTCTCGGCTCCTACATCACAGACGCGGAAGCCCCAACCACTATTAATAGATGTTCGAGTGGTCGGTGCTAATGACGACCAGTTCGAGGAGCTGCTTTCAAAGTCACCTCCAATTCATATACCCGACAGAGCCAACAAATGATCCCTTCCGCCTTAATATGAATATTATATTATTATGTATACAAAAGGTTTGCAATCTAAAACATCATTCCAGCGCATCACACGAAACGATTCTTGGCACGCTGACGAATGTATACCGGCATTCCTTTCCGAATGCCGGACCAGGCCGTAGTCATTAGTTATGACGGATAACCATTGCCATCCGGTTAAAGCAATAAAGGGCCTCCGGAATGGATAAAGGGCCTTTAAAGCAACACTCGTTTAATATAACTCACAGTGGACGGACAATGATATACAGGTCAAGACCGCCATCATTATATAGATGACCTCTCATTGTTGTCCCAAGCCACTTGTTACACTATTCGATGAGCATGCGAAAGGCTTCTTAGAGACAAAGTATGTGCACACATCAGCAACCGTGCAGTAATTAGAAAGGCTGATGCAACGAAGAATGTGTTGCATGGCAACATTTATTATGTGAGGGTATTTGATTCTGATCTGCTCCAAGCCGTACGGCGCCAAGGGGATATATAAACTAGGATCAAAAGTAGCAAAATAGGAAGCGTGGGGATCTTTGAAGAACAAGATACTCCAAAAGTATTGTATGAGGGCAGGTTTATCACACTTGCTTGATAATGGGCTATGTTATGAACGGAGGAAAGAAGGCAGAAACGTGTCATCATAATAGCATGCAAGGAATGGTACGGCTCGGTAATTCTGTAGTTAGTCCATCATGAACTTTCCATTCTTTAAAAGGATATCATTAGATCGACTCATTCTTCAGACGAAGGTTTGAGTATATTTTCCCCCAATCATTATTTGTGAACGAGTTTGTCAATTATTTTTTGCAATGATTGCCATTTATATTTTCCAAAGATTGTGAATAGTTGATTGTGATTGCGAATAGTTGGAAGGTAAAATTTGAATACATTGTAAGTAGAGGTTTCAGGAGCGTTTGTTATATGATGTGATTATTGAAATGGAAACTATGAAGTTGAAGGTACAAATATTTTTAACCACTTTTGCTGAATCTGATAAACCAAAACATGAAGATAGACTAAATAGTAAAGAGAACCAACGGACAAGAACAGTTACTGTTCGACAGGATTACATATGTTTATTTGTTTTAACAAATAAAAAATGGACTTTTCTAACCTTTTTAGTTTATTCATCCAAGGTCGTTCCATGATTTTCGTCACGAAAATGCCCAAGGGATCTTTCAATCCTTCCAGGAGCTCTTCCAAGTACTTTGCCAAGTGACCTCTCAATGGTGCTTTAATGTTTCCTTTCTAGAGCATTTATAAGTTTACTTCCCAGTTACTTTCCAAGGAAGTTTCATAATGACCGTCTTAGAGTCATTTTCAATTTTATTTCATGTTGCTAGGAACACCAGATTTTATAGATTTTTCAATAGCCCTTCCGCAATTGTCACTGCGTACCTAAACGCTGTTCCCAATTCCTTCAAAGTGCTATTCCATGTGCCTAAGCAACTCCTCTTTCAAATGCCGTTACAAGTGTACCTTCAATTAGTTTCCAATATCCATGTCAGTGTTGATCATTTCGCATGACAAGGGTCGGAATTATCACGTTGCTTGACAAATATTAATCCCCTCGCTGCAGAAACGTCGTAAGTTCATTTGAAATAAAATAAAAACTCGACACAGCTAAGATTGCGTTTGTGTTGACCGTAAAGCAGCATGATCTCTGTTGAATTTATTGATGAAAAAATATAACGCTCAAAAATATTTCATTAACCACTTGCGGGAGTCGTCGCACCGTTTCAGAGATACCCGGCAGTACAAACGTAAGTTTCACGCAAATTTCAAATTTCGTGCAGTCATTATCACCACAGTTTTTTGCAAAGGCCTTTTTCTTGAGAGTAATGCAGTAATTATTTTACGATACTAAATTTATTATTAAATAATTCATCAGCAATAATAATTCAAATAAAATATTTTTATATAATATTGTACAGCGGAATTCAACTGTGTTGTTTGTCAATATTTCAGCTTGCGAATTTGTGTACAGATGAGTTGTTAGAAAAATGTCTATTAGATGTTAGAGCTTTAATGCGTCCGTCAGACAGACCACATCGTGCCAGCACATTCGTGAAAGACTATTCAATACATCAACACTAGCAATAATGAGCATACATCATACATTCTTCTGCACATGGTAATAATTTTTGTTACAGATATCTTGTACAAATATTTTGAGCATTTATCAATTCAAACTCATGTCTTTCACGTCCATATCAGTAAACCAAAATCGTAACTAACACAGTTTAAAAAAAGGACCCACTATATTGAACAAGAAATTGTATTTTTTTTATACAGCAATAACAAGTTCACGTTAACAGTGAGTCAAATACCCCATAGAATGTTTCCTATTGACTCCATCGTTTGGTGGCTCAACGACAGAGAACTTAAGTATAACCCATATAATGTTTCCTATTGACTCCATCGTTCGGTGGCTCAAAGACAGAGAACTTAAGTATAACCCATATAATGTTTCCTATTGACTCCATCGTTTGGTGGCTCAATGACAGAGAACTTGAGTTATCAGTCTAAAGAATGAGCGACGGAGACATGCTCACCAGGAAATGCGCCGGTATGCGGCGTATTTTTTTCGAAATTGCACGATTTGCTTTCAGGTGATAAGAAAAAATTCTCTTTGACGTAAAAACCAGATTTGTTTATGCTATGCACAATAGTTGTCACAAATGATTCTCTGGCGAATATAACATTGTTTTATTAATCCGACCATTTTGGGTAAGGAATGTTTACAAGGAAACATTGTAGACTTCTATCACGATGGACCAAAGTCAGGTAAAGCTTCGCTGTCTGCCGACTTCATGCCGCCGATGTCAACCGTCCTTGATATGCACTGCAAGGATTTATTGTGAGAAAGTGATGAGGATTCCTTATCGCTATCCCCGTACTGTTAACGTGGACAATGAATCCTTCCGATATTATTATATCTTGATTGATCATTATTGTTTACTGTTGACCATGAATTGGTACTGCATTCCAAGTTCAAAAGTGCCTCACTGTCAAATAAGATGGGTCGTTAGTTCGATGAATACTTAAGCGTGGTGTATGTATTTAGAACGCTTTCATTTCACGTGTTGATGAGTGTTCAAGAAGACCATCTCTTTTCCTCCAGACTTGTAGTTAAGTTTAACGGTATGTAAACAGACATGCGGCAAAGGGAAATAGTTGACAACAAATCCATTGAGGAATGTCTATGTACTGATAGACACTAAGACTCAATTGAGTAAGTCACGACGATATTGTCTTAAGCAAAATATAGCAAGAACCATCACGAGTCTCAACCCATGCCCTCCGCTGGATCCAATCATCTGTCGGACCTTAAAGCGATTGTTCAATTATGGACCCGCGTCTTTTCCACTCGCCCAATAACAAGTTCGTATAAAGCAGAAATCCTTCCATTGGCAGCCGAGAGGTGGTTGAATGCGACGAGCGGAAGGCAGGAGAACGTCAGCCGAGAGGTGGTTGAAGGCGACGAGCGGGAGGCAGGAGAACGGCAGCCGGGAGGTGGTTGAAGGCGACGAGCGAAGGAAGGAGAACGGCAGCCGAGAGGTGGTTGAAGGCGATGAGCGGAAGGCAGGAGAACGGCAGCCGGGACGAGCGAAGGCGAGGGCAGGCGACGAGCGAAGGAAGGAGAACGTCGCTTTTTCCTCTGGCCCGAACTTTGACAATTTGAAACCTGTATGTAATACTGTCCGTGATATGTTTATTAACCTACTTATCTGTTATTGATTGCATATAGCTGCTGTTAGTACCAATTTTGGACAGGTTCATATTGATGGCAGGCACTTTTATGACTGAAACATGTTGTCTCGGAAGTATTTAGGCTGGAAAGTTATCAACGGAATGTGTTAAGACTCGAAAGCTGTTATCAGGGAATATTTTATTATGAAAAAATACAGGGTGGATGTTCTTCTCGGTGGTACTCGTTTACGATTGAATTCTAACACCCTGGGACGCATTTTAAAATAAGAAATTGTTGACAAAAGTATTTAGCACGGATTTCGTTTTGACAGAAAGTGTCTTCGCAGGATTTTTATTCACTCGAAAGCTTTACAACGGAAATAATCGTGGCTAAGAACTATTCCCAAATAATTTGGCACCGAAATGTGTAGTATTAAATAGTTTTGCCCGAAAGTGGTTTAGAACAGAAAGTGTTTGCGACGGAAAAATCTTGGCTGGAACTTATTTTCCCATTGGCGACGACTTCACGGCCACCGCCCGGTCTCTTCAGGACCGGCGGGTTTACATTGAGTTCCCATTGACGGGCAGTTCTGCGCCAAAAAAATGGTTTGCCGCGACTCGGCTTCTAACGAGGATGACAATTTCCATCCTGGACGTTTTCACGGTAAACACTTTCGGTGCAAAATAGATTATGTCGGAAATTGATTCTAGCCAGAAAAAATAAATTATAATAGAGCTCCGATCGTAAGTATTTCCTGCGAAAAAATCCGCATAAAAAAAGTATGTATTTTCTCCACAAATAACCTTCTAAGCATAAACGCTTCCTGCCAATGAACAATATGTTCAACTGTTTTTTCAGGCTACAAGTTTTTGATTAAAATCTTTGCTACGTAAACACTTTCAATCGAAAACAGTTTCCAACGAAAATGATTCCGTTGAATCTTTTCCGTCGTAAAAAAATTTTTGGACAAAATAATTCCAGGTTAAATGCTCCGCCCATATTGATTACTGAACTTTGTAACTTATATTGTTGGTTCAGCCAGCTAATGCATAACAACTGATATAATAATTAATAGAACTTCACAAGTAGGGTCGTCAGCTTATGAAAATAATGTATGAAAGTTTACGTCTTCGTCCTCTCAGCTGCTAATCCCTACCAACAAATACACTGGAGTTGATTTTTTGTTCAAACTGTAACTGTGATGACTTGAAAAGGGATCGATGTATTGTGCCACTGTAGGTCTGTCATGAATGATCATAGTCTACTCATACTCAGTAAGGTTTGAAATCATGTAACTAGTTCAATTTTCTTCCACATAGGAAAAACATTGAACACAGTCCTGTTAAGAGTAAGCGTTGTTAAATTTCAGCAGATGGACTTGCATCTATGGAGGTTTTTGCGTGTCCCATGGATACACTAAAAAATCTTTTAAACAGAGAAAAGAATTTGTACATGTCAATTTTTATTCTGTGTAATAACACATTGAATTTAAAACAAAGTTATTGCATGAACAATACAAAATATATGATATCAGAGAGGATGTAAACAACAAAAAAAATCGGTATCGGTTCTAGAATTGGCTTTATCCCGTTTCGAATTTTTATTGGCGGTTATTATACTCCTAGCGTCCATTATGTAAACTGTACTCTATTACTATTTGCAACAACAAATTACAGTTTTAGCCCCTCTTGTGTCACTATTTTAAGCTGATCAAAATCAAGGAAACATAAAACACTGGAAAGGCTTTCATTCAATCAGATGTTTGAGGCAATTTTCCTGCATTGTGTCATTGAACAAGTGATGTGACCACCGATTCAACGGTCATCAGACGCCAGTTGATGTTGGGCATGCAATCGCTGAGCCCAGTTGATGTTTGTCAAACTATTGCGGCACCAGCTAATGTTTGCCAATCTATCGCTGCACCTGCTAATGTTTGTCAAGCAGTCGCTGCACCTGCTAATGTTTGTCAAGCAGTCGCTGCACCAGCTAATGTTCGTCAATAAATAGATGCACCAGTTTATATTTGTGAAGCAATCGCTGTGCTAAGCTGATGTTTGCCACGCTGTCGCCGCAACAGCTTATGTTTGCCACGCTGTCGCCGCAACAGCTGATGTTTGCCACGCTGTCGCCGCAACAGCTGATGTTTGCCACGCTGTCGCCGCAACAGCTGACGTTTGCCACGCTGTCGCCGCAACAGCTGATGTTTGCCACGCTGTCGCCGCAACAGCTGATGTTGCCGCGCTGTCGCCGCAACAGCTGATGTTTGCCACGCTGTCGCCTCAACAGGTGATGTTTGCCACGCTCTCGCCGCAACAGCTGATGTTTGCCACAATGTCGCCGCAACTGCTGATGTTTGCCACGCTGTCGCCGCAACAGCTGATGTTTGCCACGCTGTTGCCGCAACAGCAAATGCTTGCCACGCTGTCGCTACAACAGCAAATGTTTGCCACGCTGTCGCCTCAACAGCAAATGTTTGCCACGCTGTCGCTGCAACAGCAAATGTTTGCCACGCTGTTGCCGCAACAGCAAATGTTTGCCATGCTGTCGCCGCAACAGCAAATGTTTGCCACGCTCTCGCCGCAACAGCAAATGTTTGCCAAGCTACCGCGTGACCGCCCCTCAAAGATCCTTGAGGCAGCGTGACGGTAACGATACGGTAGCATGTAATAGGAATACTCGAATTAGCTTGTAGACAAGACGCTCCTGCAACAAAATTAGCGGTGTAAAGTGTACGCACGCTTGAAAAAGCATGACAAGTTTTAAAATCATCTTTACATTTAAAAAAATATAACACTCATGTGCAATAAAAACAATCTGCATGGATATTTTATCTTAAAGTAGGTCTGAATGAATTTGATTTTTTCGATTAGATAATTTAGACAAATAGAAAAGGTCGTTAGAAAATGATAACTTCCATAATGAAATGAACGCTTCCAAGCGAGCTCTCGTCGGGCCCGAACGCAGATGAAGAAGATTATACGTGCTTCCCGCAAACGTTGGTCAATAAAGATTCTGTATTGTATATGAAACATATTTTTTGTAATTAAACCTCACATGAAATAACCCGTAATTATTATTTATGCACTTGCGACTAGAGCAAGCTGTTACGAATGTAAATAGAGATTTCTCCTTGCGTTGACACTAATAATTTCAGTATTTCGGCGACCAAGGGTTGCGTGAGAAGCAAAATATTTATAATGGAATATTACTGGGAGAACCGTTAGGTTCACTAAATAGAAAGCCAATACTTGAGCCTGAAACTCGTCGTGGGAAATGTTAATTTATGAGCATTGCATGAACTCTATAAACAAAGAATGCAGCGCATAGTTGGCAGGCTCTCCTAGACAGATCACACCGTCTGGACACGCATTGTCGTCCCAATGCGTTGTTCAGCAAGAGAAACGATCGAAAATTAGATATTGTGGATATTGTGGAAAGTTAATTCTTATCCACAATATCCATGCAGTTGCAGATAAAAATGGAAATGGGATTTACTATAATTATAAAATTGGATATTGTAATAAGATGGAACGCGACACCAGATACCAGGATAAAATGAAGAAAGTGTAAATAGGAGAGTCGAAATGATGACGCATATGTCACGTGGTCAGGCGATATTGGTGCCCAATGTCCTTCCGAGTGTCTCTTGTGACTAACTTGCAGAACTTAAATAATCTTGAAGGTTATTATTATCTATTACAATCATAATCGAAAAAAATATTCAAACTTATCCAAATCCCGTGAGTACGAATCAAAATCAAAATTGTCGCCGAGGTATCATGCAGTACTAAATTGGCTTAGTTCATACTTGCTCAGCTAATTTCAGTTAGCAGAAGAATAAAGTTCTTAAGTGAGAGTGATACTAAAAAAAATACTAATCCGGCAGAACAATACTCATTGAAACCCTGTCCTATGAGTTTTACTGTTCTGATCTGCGGTCGACCTTGACGTGTTCTGAGCGAAGATAGATCATGCATCACGAATGCATCACGAATGCATCACGAATGCATCACGAATGCATCACGAATGCATCACGAATGCATCACGAATGCATCACGAATGCATCACAAATGCATCACGAATGCATCACGAATGCATCCCGAATGCATCACGAATGCATCACGAATGCATCACGAATGCATCACGAATGCATCACGAATGCATCACAAATGCATCACGAATGCATCACGAATGCATCCCGAATGCATCACGAATGCATCACGAATGCATCACGAATGCATCACGAATGCATCACGAATGCATCACAAATGCATCACGAATGCATCACGAATGCATCCCGAATGCATCACGAATGCATCACGAATGCATCACGAATGCATCACGAATGCATCACGAATGCATCACAAATGCATCACGAATGCATCACGAATGCATCCCGAATGCATCACGAATGCATCACGAATGCATCACGAATGCATCACGAATGCATCACGAATGCATCACAAATGCATCACGAATGCATCACGAATGCATCACGAATGCATCACGAATGCATCACGAATGCATCACGAATGCATCACGAATGCATCACGAGTGAAACTGCATTTCTTTTTCAGATTGACACGTGCAAAAACTTCGGGCCTTTCAGAGTTGATTTTGGGGTACAAAAAAAATATTATTTGGTTTTGTTTCCTGTACCATCGCTCCTGCCAACCTACACAACACACCAATTGCAATAAACGCGCCATATATTGAAATCAAACTTGCCTCACCCGAAGGCACAGAAGAGCCGGGTTCGTTGCCCTCTGTCTGAATAATTTTTTTTTCCATCTGCTTGGGTTACGAACCTTTCCGCCCTCTGCCTTCAGCCACCTCCCAGCTGGAGGTGGAAGAAACCCCGCTCTTTACGGTCTTGTTATTGGGCAAGCGAAGGAAGGCGGGTCCGCAATTGGACAATCGTTTTATTGTCCGACTGAGATTATTGAATCAAGGGGCAGGGAGGGCTAGAACTTTAGGGCGGACAAGGTAATGGAAGAAGGAATGTTTATTGCATAATCCATCTGTAGGCTTTCGTGATGCATCTTGCAAATTTTGTAGACGACGACATCCCTGTGACTGACCGTCGACCAATCGAGGCTTAGTGTTCATGAGCTCATCGTCCAGTATTAATCGACGACCACTCAACATCTATATTTGCACTATATGGTGCTAGCCGCCTAGCACCCCGCCATATAAAACGTCGTCATCTAGAAGTTTTCAGCTTATATGAGTGGGTGGTAAGTACACTTTTTACAAAGTCGCGAACACTTCTTTCTACTTCTTCGACACTTGAGAAATCGACCTCCAATGAGGAACTCGATTGCAAATCTCTCATCCCCATTTCAAACAGCCCAAAGTTTCGTCCGACAGACGGAACCTTGGGTTAACGGCTTGGACGACCGTTCCAATGTGAAGAATCTGCCTCCTATGCTGACGATTAGTAAGAAAGTCAGGAGAAGCCCGAACGCTCCAGAGGGTTAAGGAACGAGCCTTAAGCAGGTCGGGTGACGAGCTCCCCACATCGCTCGTATAATAGACAGTTATAATACGAGTGATTGCATGGGTTACGTGAGGCGCGTTACATAGCGGGGATGGTAACAATACGCTCGGTCATGCGCTTCACGAATCAAACGTGTTCTAGGGTTGCAACATGCGGAGTACAGGAAATTCTAAGGTAAGAGTTTCTGATGCTTACATCACGATCTGTCAGTAAGGCTACAATGCAAGCAAATTAGATGGCTACATGGGCTAAAACTCCGGAGGTTTTAATTAAATATGTGTATTAGTTTACAATTTAAGCTTTGGAGAGAGTTTCAAACAAGATTGGTGGATTGAAGAGTAAATACCACTAGATTCGTTAGGAGACATTCAAATTAACAGAGATTTTATCAAATGAAAAAAATAGGTTTGTTGAACACGAACGTAGCATCGATATAAAACCCTTAGCTTGGAGACGGTAGCAACACTAACACATCAAACGACTATAACATTCCAGAGGGTTAAAACAAAAGCCCTGGATCATGCTTCAAATGACATCAACAACTCAGCTTACCAGCGACTGGGCTGATGTTGTACTCTTCAAATGAAGCAAACGCGGACTGTTAGGCCAGTTACCTCAGACCGAAACAAAATCAAAGCACAAACTCTCATCATTTCGAACGTTCTCATTTTTGTATAT
>SDVV010009065.1:0-16889 GCA_016164225.1 Gammarus roeselii
TCCTTCTCAACTAACAAATCACCCTAACCAATACATTCGATGAAAGATTCAAATATCTTGCCATCCTAATTCCTACACAATTAACATATATCCTAATTCCTTCATAAATAACATATATCCTAAATCTTATCTATCTAATACCTTCACTAAAAGCATATATCCTAAATCCTTCACAAAATAACAAACATAGTCACTAATTATCCAGGGCGATTCTTGTAGTACGGTTCTTGTAGCCCCTACTTTTCATTGCCGTTCTCTTCTTGTAGCCCCTACTTTTCATTGCCGTTCTCGTAGTACGGTTCTTGTAGCCCCTACTTTTCATTGCCGTTCTCGTAGTACGGTTCTTGTAGCCCCTACTTTTTATTGCCGTTCTCGTAGTACGGTTCTTGTAGCCCCTACTTTTCATTGCCGTTCTCGTAGTACGGTTCTCGGACACATACCTACTACTTTCATTTACCTCATTTGCATCTTATGTTTAGTTCAAATTTCCTTAAACTTGCCTCAGACTCCTTCTTAACAACTCTCCTAATAGTCGCTGCACACAAACACACACACACACACATACACACGCACATACACACGCACATACACACGCACGCACACACGCACGCACACACAGACACACACACTCAAACATTCACACACCGGTTCTAACTATTCTTCTTTTGGGTGGCAAATAACAGCCAAATTGCGCTCTTTCTTTCATGCAGCCTTTTTCTACGACTATCCCTTCTTCTTCTTTCCATTCTTGCTGTTCTCATGCTTGAAATTCCCTACACCTAGTGTAGATCTCATGCATGGGATCCCCGTTTCCTGTCTCTTCTTCATCTTCCCCCTCAGCAGGTGTTGGAGCGCGTAGCCCGCACCTTAAGGACTACTGCGGATCCTTGTCGGCTCTGAAGCAGGGTAGGTAGTGTGTTATTCCTCCTTACTGCCATCCGGGGAGTGGTAAGACCATATGGCCCCAGCACCTTAGGAGTTCCTGTACCTCCTGTGGCACCCGTAGGTACCATAGACGTTCGCCGCGCAAAGAACTTTTCCTTAGCGCAGTAGTATACCTTAACTCGAACATTGAAAAAGAAGAAAAACAAAGACTAACTTGATGCAGCACTGTTTGCTGGTTTGACATTCGGCGCCAGAAGGACGATGACTCCAGCGCGCTAGAAAGCCTCGTCACTCTAATCTAATCTAGGCACAACCACCTGCCCCAGTCCGCATTAGTCGACGTCTATTCGATGAAATCTCGGCACTGCTTGAAACTTGTTATCCACCGAACTATTTCGGTTTGAATACCATTGAATAGCTGGTGTAGTTTACACACTTTGAAGCAGTGACAAGATTCCGTCGAAAAATGCGGACTGGGGCCTCACCTGGTATCAGCGTTCCTCTTAGTTCTCCTCAGCCGCCACTGTGCCTACCATTTGCACCAGGACATGAAGCGATACTCTGAGTAAATCGTTCAAACATACAGTGTTCAATCTTAAAGTATTCGGCGGTCCGAGTGACTTTGAAAATTCGTTTAATATTTACCTTGTTTCATGTTCAGGTATACTTGCAAATGATAATATATGTTTCAGCTGCAATACAGGAATCTTTGACGGAAGAAACGAATTTGTAATCGTCCTTCAGGTGACAGAGGCCCACGAGACTGGGCACCGCATCGACGAGGCCAGAGAGCTGTACCGACCGGCGGCGGCCAGAGCCTCGTTGCTATACTTCATACTTAACGACCTGCACAAGATCAATCCCATATACCAGTTCTCGCTCAAGGTAAATACGACCAGGTTCCAGCATTTTGTTAACAAATATTTGCTTGGCATAATGCGCTATTTCCCTAATTGATTCAGATTGCGGCCTCATATACTTTCAGTGCAGGAACCTAAAATAATGTAATTCCACAGGATGGTAGATTGTCCACAAATAATGGGTGTCTGAGTGAGGAGTCGTCAAGAGAGCTTTTAAATGTGTTCGTAAACCATGTTTTGATGTAGGTACGATCTGTTTGATATATGTACCATCTGTGTAATAACTGCACAATATTAGCGTTTGATTTCAACATCCTTGCGCTGAGATTGCATGTATGTATACAACCGTTTGCTTCTACATACAGGATGAAACGGTTGTATAAACACAGATTAAATATCTCCACTTTCTTTGCAGAGTTGTTGAAATCAAAACACTAACATTAGTCATAAATTGTAGTGATGCCACCTGCATATTCCCATCATGCTGTATATTATAAATTCCGTATTGCAGAAGGGTTCCTTTTGAATGAATGTGTTTGTGCAAGTTATGTGGCTGGCATTAAACAATGAAGCGGTCTAGCGGGAAAAGTTTGAAAGGATGTTGAAAGTGCAGGACCCAGTAATGAATTGATCCGACCAAATAGTGACTATTCAGCGATTATTATTGTTTGCGCAGTTTAAAGGCTAGTTGGGTTAGTGGTCAAAATGAATAGGAATTGTTTACATTACTGACCACTCAGGCAGTCTGAGTGCCCTCAGTCAGTTCAAAGCCTGCACTATGAACACCCTGCTCTAAGTTGAATGCAACACGATCTCTTTATAATGTCCTTGATAGACCAAGCGGTCGAATTCTGTTGAATCCCTGGACACTTGGGAATAAGGGGAAATGAGCTCGCAGACTCTCTCGCTAAGCTGGCGTCTACCCATCAAGAACAATTTATCACCATACACTACCAAGATTGGTTTCCTATCATCAACTCTCATATAACATTCCGATGGAATGACATGTGGCAACATAGCAGACTAAAACTACTTCCATTTAAACCTTGGGTCGGAGAATGGGAAACCAAGTTCTCCAACAAAAGAGACCAAGTGTTCATCAACCGCTTGTGCACGGGACTCACATGGATAACCTACAACCACCCAATGGACGTTGACATCGGACTGGACGCTTCACCATGCCCCTGTTGCTACAAGGTGGCAATCGGCGTGAAACACAAACTGATGAATTGCAAAGCACTCCCGACGGCCCGACGAGCCTTCTTGAATTCCTCATGCTACCTGCAATGTTTGCTCACTGACCGAACCTACGTTGAAAGAGCTAATCGCTTTTGGACAATATAGCAGACTAAACAAATCAGTGTAAAACACCGGTGCAGGCGGTTGGTCTCTCCGTCCCACAAAGCACCGAGACGATTATCTGTTCATGTAGCTGTGTTTAAACCCTTTTTGTTCCTGAACGCACAAGCGTACGTATGTACCACAGATGGAATGCTATAATTCAACGCCAATGAAGTCCCTGTTTTCGCCCACGAAGGAGTGCGAACCTTCCAGAAATTATGATATCCGTGCCCTACGAGGGATCTCGCGATAACTCGGGTTGAGGCTCCGGTGGAAATGAGGCCCAAAATCAATCATATAAAATCCATTCACTTTGGTAGAAACTAAGGGTTTTGGTTTTGAGCAGTTTCACTTGTCCCGAGACAGAATTGCCATTCAACCCTGGATCCCGTCAAATGACTGTTTATTCTAGATCTAGCATAATGTCTAGCATAGAACATGAGGTGTTGGTGCTCGTATTGGTCCGTACTGGCTGACGTCTTATAAAGAGCTTCTTTCCGTCTGTTTTCAACAGTTGAATTACAAAATAGTATCAACACAAGAACTAAGCAAAGTCCAAATATTAGGTAAAACCTAAATTTTAATGTGTTGCTATTCATCTGTTTATCAAAAAATTGTACTTGTAAATAAAACTATGCGTATTAAATTTTCGACAAACTTCTGGATGCTAGGAGACATTTTCGTTTTGAATTATTCAGCAGCAGAAAATGCTCCCACCGAATCAATAGACTCGGCAGAACGGTCAACAATTCGTCTTGCAATGAAGTAATGTTTTGAATACGTTCACAAATGGCTCTCCTTCCCCGCCAACCGCCCAAATAGCAGTGCATGCACTGGTCTGTTCATCCCTCAAGTATCGCAGTAGAAGCTGCACAAAAAAAAATGGAATTCAAACTGTCAAAATCAGCCGGAATCCCGGGGGAAAGAAACCCTAATGTGGACGTTACTGCGGCTTTCCTCCCTAAGCATCTGTTAGTTTCACGGGCCGCACGGAGTCAAGGCTCAACCGAGAGGGCAAACACCCTTATTTCCCTTCAGACACCATTCTTCTTCTTCACCTTTCACTATCTCCGTTTCTTCCCCATCCTGAATGTGCTTAACTTTTATTTACCTCATTTGCATATTATGTTAATTAAAATTTCCTTTAACTTATCTCAAACTCCTATCAATAACTCTCCCAATAGGCGTTGTACGCTCACACACACACACACTCACGCACGCACACCGGAGCTAACTATTCTCATTTCAGATGACTAATAATAGCAAAGTTGCGCTCTTTCTTCCATGCAACCGTTTCCTCAGACTCCTCGTTTCCCTTCTTTCCATTCTTGCTGTCATCATGCGTGAGATTCCAAACACTGAGGGTAGATTTCATGCATGGGATCCTTGTTATCTGTCTCTTCGTCATCTTCCCTCTCAGCAGGTGTTGGGGCGCATAGCCCCCGGCACCATAAGATCGACTGCGAATACTTTGGGCTCCAAAGAGGGCTGGTCGTGTTAATCCTCCTTTATGCCACTCGGCGAGTACTTGGACCATATGGCCGATGAAGGCTATAATCCTCCGTTCTCTGCCATTCCGCAAGAGCCACATGGTTAGCATGCGCTTCTGCTTTTTATTCGAATGAATCTTGATGAGGAAACATTACTGAGACGTTTTTGAGAAAAAATCTTTATGATATTCATCGAAAGTGGTTTTCGACACGTTTAGACCTTTTTGTGTCTTCAACATTTCTCGGGAAATTTCGAAAGTTTAAAGTTTTCGGCTTTTCCCGAATTTCCGTGATTTAGACCAAATGGCGGCCGACACTGGACCCCAGCCGGCCGCTGCCGGTTGTCCAACCCAAGATTTATAGACTAGACAGGTTGCCCCGCCCGCCGTTCTGCGCATCTCCTTGCCCAGCTCCACGCGCCAACCGCTGTCTGTGACGTCACTGGGTACGTCTCAGTACAGTTGAGAATTCGTATGCAAGCCGATTAGACGATTCATCTATGGCAATATCATGATCGTTTTAATACAATAGAATAGATAGAAAATGATACGATTAAATACAATGAAAGTATTATTAGAGGAATTAATTCATTTTGGTAAATTGCAATAAATACTTTCTCATTCCTCATGGCAATCGACCCTGAACGGAGCAACAATTTTTTTGGTCAACACTTGAAGAATTTATTGTAATAGCTCTGAAATATTTCAGTTGTAGAAGCAAAAGGATCACTCCTTTTTGAAGAATAATTGCAATCTTGAGGTTATTCATTCACATACTGCTGTTAATAAGTAATGCTTTAGTGCTTAAAGAGGTAGAACACTTGAAGTTGTTCGAAATATGATCGATCGACGAGAGATATTACTAGAGAATTAAAAAATATTTACATGTATATTTATAGAATTTTAATTGAAAATGACAAACAGCGTTGTTTAGTTTTTTTTTCTCGAATATCTATTACTTTTATTGCCTATTTGCAGGGCATGAAGCAACAAATGAAATTTCCCCATCTCCAAATATTTGTATTCAATTTCTTGAATCACTTCAGATAGATTATTTGTTTCATTTCGCATGGATTGAGCTATTAATTTAATTACTGAAACAGATTCAATTCAAGATTATATTAGATTAGGGGTCCATCTCCACCGGTCAATTCAAGATGTGGAAATGATCTCGTGTCAGTACTTGTTAACTACTTCTGTTGGTTACCTCAGAATTAGCAGTAATGTATATAATATTGAAATCTCTGTGAAGTAGTAGTAGTTGCTTCCGTTTTCCACCGGAGTCTCAACGCAAAGTTAAGGCAGACTCTCCCGTAGGGCAATTGAAGAGTGGCAAAGAAGGTGCAGCGTAGATTATGAGTGGGTTCAACGCAGATTACGAGTAGGTTCAACGCAGATTACGAGTAAATTCAACGCAGATTACGAGTAGATTCAATGCAGATTACGAGTAGATTCAACGCAGATACCGAGTACGTTTAACGTAGATACCGAGTAGGTTTAGCGTAGATACCGAGTAGGTTTAGCGTAGATTCCGAGTAGGTTTAATGTAGTAGGGGCAGTAGCTGCTTCCGCGCTCCACCGGAGCCCCAACGAGAAGTCGTCGCTCGCCACCCTGCAGGGCCCACGCATGCGTCTAACGATACATAATTATATAACTAATACAAAATAGATCACCATGAGAAAACTGCACAGATAAATAATACAGCCCACGAAACAAAAAATTAAGAAAATTAAAGATTTATGCAGAGGCAGTATCGTAACCAATGACGGACAACTAACTTAGTGAGAAATTAACATCGCATACTGTTCTTCTCGTCTAAGCTCCAAAGTTTGCAAGTTTCCAGGGTATAGAAGCCAATTTTTGTTTTGCTGTATCAAAATAAGAGCCGGTCATCGCTCTGAGCCGAATATCGCTCCGAGACCGAAACTCGTTTCGTGAAAATTGAATTTTTAAACTAAATTATAGAGATCGACTATCATCTCTTTAGAACAAGAGCAATAAGGCACCTCAGAGGGATACCCCCTGGGGCAATCTCAGGCTCACCCGCCTGCCCGCGGTGTCCTCGTTGACCACCAAATTTTATTTGTCCCTTTGTGTAAATATATTTTGATTCAAAAGATCCCTCCACTGTCCCCTCCCCCTTCAGTTTGTAGCTACACCCCCTCTCTTGGTGCACGAAGAGATGAGCCCCCCCCTCCCCCTGACACCGGGGTTTGTGAATTTAGAATCGAAACCAATTGAAATTGAAGAAAGCCACAAAAAATTGATGGAAAAAAAATCCTAGAAAAAAATAGATTCAAGATTAATTTTAAGAGTAAATTTAAGGGTTAAGTTAGAGTATATATTCATATATACAATAGAAATAAATGTAAAGAATGCCCCACCTTCATTACCCAGAACCCCGGGTAGGAGCCGGGGATCAAACAAAGGGCAAGACCATGCCCTATCGAAGAGGGGCTGACGGTCCCTCCAGAGCGTCGCACTCAAACCAGTCTGCAAGGAAAGAAGACGAACCCCTCAGAAGTTCCTCATCGACAGGAGACCTGACTCAGGTCGTAATCAACGATACAAATGAACGCGTCTCGATGCTGGATGCGAATATAACCGGAATGCAGAATACCCTGGGCAAGATATGCAGAATGATGGGCCTTCCCGAGCTGGAGACTGAGGACAGCTCGGCGTCCTCCAGTGAAGTCGGCAAACGCCTCACTAAACTCGAAAACTGTGCAACTATGAATACCCGACTGAATGAGCTAATGAAGAGGATAGAAGCCAGAGGCCAAGGAACCCGTAACCTGTTTGCGTGCTTCCGCCTCTGACCTCTCTGATAACATCGCCCTCCTCCCAGCCTAAACTCGTAACGCCTTAACACCAAAAAACGTAAAGAGGAGACAATACACACGATTTGATGACCACAACCTATTCAACAACGGCCCTAAATTCCCCGAACATTTGAAAATGACTATCGATGTCAATGACAGACCGGATATTTGCCCATATAAACTACGAGAAGAATGGGCTCTATGACTGGCCGTCCATTTCTCAACATCACCGCCAGCGGTGACGATAGCTTCACCATTAAAGTAGACACAAAATTTCAAAGTGACACTATACTCTCCAAAAACAGAATATGCGAAAAGCCTTGCAAAATCATACTACACCCATCTTTTTCCATGAGTTCAGGCCTGATTTACATCGAGGGTCTTCTGAGTGATGAAGCAGACGAATTCATCACCGGACTCGTCCAATACGAGGAATGTATATTTGAAGCGGAAATCGCACGAAAAATCGAACCAAGAAGAAACACCACCACGGCCCTTCTGCTTAAATTCAATTGCCCCACCCCACCTAACTACATAGAAATACCCTTTTTCGACGCCAAAACCAAGGTTACACCCTTCGAAAAACGTCCGATGCGAGCCGAGATTGTCACGGTAAAGAAAGATGCTCACACTGCTCCCAAGACGACCACGATAAACGGGACGATCCCTTGTCGTGCCCATCTGAAGAATCTCACTGCTTTCACTGCAAAGTAAACGGCCACCCTACAGGACACGAAGACTGCCCCCAGGACAAGACTGAGAGGGAGATCCTGCAATACAAAACTGAGCACAAAGTCAGGCGACGAGATGCTGCGGCTGCAATTCGCTCCCCCAGGCTGACCCTCCCATCCAGGAGAGAAGATCAGCATCATTCCCTACCCACTTCCTCATAATGCTTTTAGACAGCAGTGCAAACAAAGTTGCTCCCTCAATGAACCCATTCACCATGATGAACTTGATCTCCAAACAACTGGGAGGCAGACCAATAAACATGAACCGACAGGGAAAGGAGTATCTGGCCCACGTCGTAAATATCGAGCAGAGTAACGCAATACAAAGGATTAACAAAATTGATAAACACAAAGTAACGGTCGAAATGCATCCATTCTTCAATGCTACACGACGAAGTATATGCACTTCCAACTACACTCCCAAAACTGACCTAAGTGCTTTTGCAGCAGGTTTAGCAAAGGATTATGGAATCACCAACGTTTCCTTAGCAGAATGAATTAAACCACGAAACATCCACACCACCGCGTACCAAATCACTTTCCCAGGACGCGACACACCAGAATTCATAGAAATCCCGGGCGAACAAGGAAAAACGAAAACTTACCCAGTGGCGACATGGCCTGCAATGTGCAAAAATGCCTGGAATACGGCCACGTCATCAAATACTGCCAGCCATACATACCCCAACGCTGTAAAAGGTGCGCCGGCGAGCATGACCGGAAAGACTACACAGCCCACCAACCTAAATGCTACCACTGCGCATGCCTCCATGAGGCAGGTGACCGCGACTGCCCAAAGCAGATGGACCAAAAAGCAATGAAAATCATACAAAATGACCGCAGAGTCACACGAAAACAAGTCATCCAATTCTTTATAAATTACACCAACTAAGTCTACCTCACCAGACAACACTCGCGTACCGTTAACACAAACTATTACCATGACCCCAAAAACCCTCTCCATTACTAACAATACCAAAACCAGCCCAGCGAGCGCCCTCGTAATAGAGGCGGGCGTCCCAAGCAATGAATACGCCAGTACCCAGGAGAGCACTGCGATGGTTGTTGCCTCGGTCGACTACGAGGAGAGGTCCAATAACCCAAAAATTGAAAGGCCAAGAGATTAAGATTCCGACAACTACGACCGCGGGAGAAGCGACACTCTCTCGTCACGAATCAAAAAGATAAGCAGCATCCCACAAACCATAGCTCGCCTTGATCAGAGCGTTGAACGACTTCTGACCGTCTTAGCTGCAACCGCATCCAGCGAAAACCTAATTGAGGTATTCAACCCTCAGCTAACATGCCCAACACAAAAACATCTCACGAGGGAGAACGACCATCGCCTGCGTGAGGACGCGTTGAAAATCTTCAACGAATAACTGATACCCGAAACCACTGATCTGCCATGCATCGCACCTTCTAGAAGATGAACGCGCTCGCTCACGAAGCAAACACAAAGATCGTACTCCCTCGTCCTCCTCCTCCTCCTAGAAGAGCACTGACACCCGAGAACGCATGGAGTCTAGGAGCTCATGTTCTAGAGAAATCGGACGCTCATGCGAACGCTCTCGATCTAGGACACCTGCGTCTCATAGACAAGAACACCGCGAAAGTTCCTACAACCACGCGACCGCTCCAGACCATCAAAATGTGGGCGTGAAACATCCGAAATGAACAATAACACAATACTTCAGTGGAATCGCCAGGAACATATAAGCATGAAAGATGAATTATCGCTTATCTCCACCCATAAACCTTTGGTGGTAGGCCTCCAGGAGATCAAACTCCGAGACACAGCCACCTTCACAATCCTTCATTATGTCATACACCGTCGCGAAGGACACAATAATGTACGGCACACGGCGGAGTGGCACTTTTGATCCATCAAAGCATACCTCATCACCTCCTCCCTCTGAGATCAGAACTTCGACCTGTCGCAGTGAAGATATGTATCTCAAAACCTATTACAGTAGTATCTATTTACTCGTTACGAAACCACGACCTCACGGAGGCACTAATGACCGATCTACTTAACCAACTGCATCATCCCTTACTCCTCCTTGGAGACTTCAACAGCTACCACGAAGTGTGGGGATGCGTGAGAACAGACCCCAGAAGAGTGATAATGGCCAACACCATAGACGCTCACAACCTGGTCCTCCTCAACGACGGACAACCCACACGGATCACCCTCGGTAGTGAAACCGCCATGTTCCCCCATTTAGGCTCCCCAACTCGTTTGGGGAGTCCTGCCTTCATCACATGACAGTGATCACAACCCAGTGATCATATCGCTCCTTACTAACCGACCAATCAATCCCGACGCACAGGAACTTCGATTCAACTACCGGAAAGCCAGCTGGGAGGAATACTCGACACATGTCGCCTGAGACGATGTGGAGGGCCTTCCCGAAAACATTTCAGAGAGCAACCTTGTCATGCATCTATACGAGAAATTCCAAAGTGCAGCTGCCGCATGCATTCCCCAACATCTACCCTCAATCTTTTTCCCAAAACCTTGGTGGTGCCCGGAGGTACAAGAAGCAAAGGACCAGCGTGACGAAATGTACGGGGCCTTCCGCTGCGCACGTTCCCCCAGGAACCGAGTAGCATGGAAAAGGGAAACTGCCTTGTTCCGTAAACTCAGCGTGGAGAAGAAGCGAGAAAGCTGGACCCAATTAGTTAATACAATCAATTGAAACACCCCTCTTTCACAAGTGTGTGGAAAAATCAGACGTATCCAAGGTCGCCCCGAGCGACCTGTCCACATTCTGTCGGACGGAGACACTGTCTATTCTTCATACGCAGACATCGCGGACAAACTAGCTCAGACTTTCCACCAAATATCGCAAGCAACAAAATTATACCTCTCCTTTCCAACGGGAAAAGATCCTAAAAGAAAGTGAACACATCTACTTCACTTCCGCAAATGAAGAATTCTACAACAAACCTTTCTCCCATGAGCCGGACCGAGTGCCCATCAACATGATCAAACACCATCCTGACAACGCTCTCTAGTACCTACTAAATGTGTTAAATACGTTGTATTCAAATTCATTCTTTCCCAACCAATGGCGGGAATCCGTAATTATCCCCGATACCCAAACCCGGAAAATGTCACAGCGACCCAAATAACTATCGTCCCATTGCCCTAACTAGCGTCTTATGTAAGACTATGGAAAGAATGATAAACTCACGCCTAGTCGACTACCTTGAAATGCATGCAGGCTTTAACAACATCCAATGCGGTGGCCGTAAGCGCCACTCCACAACGGACCACCTCGTACGACTAAAATCATTCATTAGACAGGCCTTCTTCTGAAGAGAACATGGGGTTCCCATATTTTTCGACGTCGAAAAAGCATACGACACTACGTGGAAACACGGGATTATGAAGGATCTCCACCGTAATGGTTTGAGAGGTCGCCTACCACGTTTCATCTACCAATTTATACAAACCGCACCTTCAGGTTCAAGGTTGGCAACGCACAGTCTCCGTCATATCCGCAAGAAATGGGCGTCCCCCAGGGAAGCGTCCTCAGTGTCACTCTTTTCATCCACAAAATCGATCAGTTAGCCGACATTCTTTTCCGAGACGGAAGACTGCTCTCATCACTATACCTGGACGGCCTACCAATAAGCTACGGACACCCCAGCCTCATAACAATTCAACATGAACTCCAGAAGTGCCTAAATATAGTCGGGACCTGGGCTTCCCTAAACGGATTCCGATTATCGCCCTCTAAACCTAAAAGCATGCACTTTACCCTTGCCCCTAGTTTACACCTGAAACCAGCCCTAACGCTTCACAACACCCCCCTAGTATACGAAGAAACGGTAAAATTCCTGGGTCATGTGTGGGACCCTAAACTCACGTGGCGACCCCACATTGCAGCCCTGGCGACTCGATGCAAAAGGTTGGTGGGACTTATCCAATCGGTAACATCCCTGAAGTTCGGTGCCGACATGGACACCGGAATGACGTTGTTTAGAGCAATAATACGATCGCGATGGACTACGGAGCCGTTGTCTACGGTCGACTACTCTCGACCATTGCAAACAATGCTTTGCGTATCACAACCGGCGCGTTCCGCTCCATCTCAATCGAATCCCTTAACGTGCTCGCTAACGAACTTCCATTTTCGCTCCGGTGAGACCAACTTTCGCTACAATACTATTTTAAGACTAGAAGTCCAATCAACAACCCGGCAATCAGCCACATCACCAACACATAACCGATAAGCTCCTTTTCGCGGCTAATAAGAACATATGCCCACCGTTTTCCCTTCGTGTGGACAACCAGCTGACCTCGCTGAACATCAATCGTGAAGCTAGTAAGCCTTCATTCTCTTACCGAATTCATCAAATCAACACACCAACATGGATGATCAACCCACCACCGGTCAACCTAGACCCGCAAGTGTACTCTAAAGCAACTACTCCAACCATTATTTAGAGCACTGCCATTTATACACCGACGGCTTCAAAACCGCGGACGGAGGGGGAGCCGCCGCTGTGTGCGGGAACATCCCACTCTCAGTCACCTTCCCACAAGAGGCCTCCGTGTTCTCTGCGGAGCTCCACGCACTCGAACTAGCCATCTCTGTTGCCCAAACAGGGCACTTCCCCAATTACGTCGTATACTCAGACAGTCTGAGGGTTCTCACCCAGCTCTTAACACTGCACTACGAACATCCCGCTCTACGTAAAATGCAGCACGATCTCTTTGTGATGTCCGAGACGGGTCAGGTAGTTGAATTCTGGTGGATCTCCGGACACGCGGGAATTAGAGGAAACGAACTTGCGGACTCGCTTGCTAAACTGGCATCAACTGACCAAGAACAATTTTTCGCAATACATTACAGGGACTGGTACCTTATTATCAACTCCCAAATAACATCACGATGGGATGAAATGTGGCAACAGAGTGGACAAAAATAGCTTTCAGTCAAACCCTTAGTCGGAGAATGGGAGACAAAGTTCAAAAAGACCAAGTGATCATCAACCGCTTGTGCACGGGACACACGTCGATAACACAACCACCTGATGGATGCCGACATAGGACCAAACGCGCCACCTTGCCCCTTTTGCCACCAAGTGGCTATCAGCGTGAAACAATTACTGATGGATTGCAACGTACTCGCGGCAGCCTGACGAGCGTTCACAAATCCCTGTGCAACCTACAAAGCCTACGCACAGACCCAACCTACCGTGAAATGCTTATTGCTTTCGGAACACACACCAGACTACACGAAGCTGTCTAAATCCCAAACACCTGTGCAAGGGAAGTGGTCTGTCCACCCCATGACGCACAGAGATAACAATACATTTACGAAGATACGCGTTAACATAACTCTTTACTCTCCTGTACGCGCTAGTACGCGAACGTGCCACAATTCAAATATGTACTGACTTCATCTTGACAAGACTAATATTTTCGCACGCAAGGCCGTGCGAACTTACCTGAATCAATGATGATAGCGCCCTACGGGGGAGCCTATTATGACTCACGTTGAAGCTCCGGTGGAAATGAGGCTCAAATTAAACCAAGTCTCATACAAAAGGAGGAATTATGTCACTTAAAACCAGCATGATTGTAAATAATTATGAGGTCTTTCCTCTCAGTGCACCCCGGAGGGCTGGTATACAAAGCAATGTTGGTTATTGTACAGATATGACTAGAACACGTATTGTCAGAAGTGAAGTGTTGGGTGAAAAATCATTTACATGCAAGCTCACACTCGACTACATGCAGTATCCTTTTATAATACTTATATTTACAAGAAATACACATGAAGTATCAGAAGTAAAACAAGATATACTAAATTATTGGTCCATATTACAAGCATCAATGTATAGACTTGGTAACTCGATAGATTTGTAGATTGTGCTACAGCGCAATGCAGTCAAAGTCCTCAAACGTTTAAAAAATAGAATGTATAAGACACGACTGTTAGATGAATGAAATTTGTACAGTGGCACAAAGGACCCTAAGCCTGAGAACAGTAACAGCGGAGAGGAGAATCAGAGAAGTGCTGCATAAAAGAACTCGACACCCTTTTAGTCCTGAAGCTGCGTGCGTGCGTGCGTGCTAGATCAAACAAAATTGGCTTGATTAGATTAGGGGGCCTATCGACAGTGGTGCTCTGACGTGAATCAACCCGTATTGTTGCTAGCTACTAGACAGGCAATAGAGTCCTTGGCTTTATATCCAGAAACTTCCACTATAAGTCTGCATTAACATCGCGTTGGGATGTTAATATAAGTCTGCATTAACACTATAAGTCTGCATTAACATCGCGTTGGGACTCTAGTGGAAAATTGAAGCAACTACTACTACTTCTCCTTATGCGCACCAGCGTGCGTCTGACATTGCTAAAATTTTCAACTTTGAAAGCGTTTTTTCTCGCACACAGAGGCGTGCGAGCCTACTGGAATCCATGATCATCGAGCCCTACGGGGGAGCCTATTATGACTCGCGTTGAGGCTCTGATGGAACTGAGGATCAAATCAAATCAAATTCAGCCCGTCCCAAACCTACGAAGTTGTAGGGTATTAATGACGATTGATCTCTTGTATCACCGTGTGCCATGTGAGAACAGGTCTTGGAGATAAGAGTGACCGGGATTTCTAACGCGATCGAGTCACTGTCATAGCTAAGTCTCAAGGCGGGCGCTCATGGCATGATTCTGATTATCACATGAATGCGATACAGATAGGCTACAGCCACTTGGCCGAATCACCGGCGTGACCGACGGCAAGGCGCACCACACACTCTCATATCCTCACACAGCGCTTTACCAACTGTTTCTGACTAAAGATCAGCAGGAGTTCCAACTTTTGATGGTCGCTTTATGTACATCCAAATTATTTAGGCCAATTTTGTAGGCGATTTTGAAGTTCCCTGTCTCGTGGGCAACAAGTTGATACAAAGCTTCAGAAGTGGCAGTCAGGGTCATGGAGGTATTAGTAATGCCGTGATTTAATTAATCAATTCTAACCAATTTCAATAGATGTGGAGGATCAACTAGAACATGAACCTGTCGTGATTTACCAGCTGAATTTGTGAGGAAGGGTTATCGGCAATAATAACATGAGATGTATGTAGTCCAATATTGACGGGTATGATGAATTGCTTGTAGTGTTGTAGTTGATTCCTTTGAGTGACTGTAGCCAGTTGTGGTGAGTGCTCGAGAACGGTTCTCTCTTGGTTTGGCTTCAGTGCTGATACTGTTTACCTGAGGTTTCAACGTCATCCCCGTGTCGTAAGTTACTCCGAGAATAGTTGTAGTGGGACTGTGGAATATGGGAGTGCTGTTAAACGTGGCATGAGGGTGGATGCAATTTTCACTACAGTCGTCCGGTGTAAATAATGTGAGCGATGACTGCAAGAGAGTTCAGGTTCTGCTACAGATGTGCTGCTGCGGTCTCGTGTTTGAGGTGCTGTGTAGATTTTGCTCGATCATCTGCATATTAGCTGATGGAGGTGTTGGGTTCTGTGGACTGTTGGTGTGGCAGGTCGTGAATGGACGCATTGAAATGGGAGGAGGGAAGAACAGAGCCCTGTAAGACACTACTGGGGAAGTGACAAGTTCGAGATGGCTTGTTATTGTATACAGTGTGCGCATGTCTGCCCGAGAAAAAATTAGCAAGCTAATTCTTATAGTTTTAGGTGGATGAGTGTGATGAGTATTTTCTATAGGAAGACGTGTCTTGGAACTGTGCCAAAGGTGCATGGAAGGGGGGGGGAGTTATTCTAAAGATCTGTTTTAATGTTGTGGATTGGGTGGCAGGTATTAATTACTAGTTTTAGACCCAACATTTTTTTCTTGTATAGTGTGTCCATGTTCCACATCTGCATCGGCTCGTGCCAATGCTGTGCATTTAAGACCGACCGCAGGTGGGACATTGGTATGCGACCAGGGTTAGATTCTACGTCACCGGCTTGGAGAGAACAAGAAGAGGAAGCTACGACGGTGTTGAGTCACTTGCTATTAAGGAAAAAAACATACAATTGCGTTGCGGCTCTGGTGTCTGCTGTTTTGTCGGTAGACCAGAGGCCCGGGAGCCACAAGCAGAGTCCACGCCGGCGCCATCGACGACGGCGACGTGAACAGGAAGGGTTGAGGAACTTTCGTATGTCTGCAGACGCCGACGCTCGTAGGTTCCCCCTTGGACGACGTCTGTATCGGTCAAAAATTAATATCGAATGACATACACTTTAATAGATACACACAAGCTCACATGGTTGTACCTAAGTTTATACACATACAGACGCTAGGTCAAGTCCCCCAGGAAGAGGGTGCACGATGGCAAGGCGTGCTCACACTTCTCTAATACACTCGAACAAACTTAGTCATTTTGCGCTGAAGGGTCTTGCTGAGATACCCAGCCACACACACTCTGGGGCATGAGTGCGGTCTATGGTCAGTGTCAGCACCTGGGTCGAAAGTGAAACTTGTTTATCCCTGCTACGTATAGTGACCGGGCCTCACCCACCACCACCATCCCGTTTCACAATGAGACGCCAAGGGCAAAGAAGCACATCTGAGCACGTTAAAACTCGTCCATTCACAACCGTTCTCCATCACGCATATCCATTGCACGCTACCTCCCCACTTATGTCTCCTTCCTAACGTGTGTTTCAAGCCATCCATCCAACCAATTATCAGTCAATCACTAGGCCTACGTCCATTCACCTCCGCCTTCATCACCCTTTTCCCCAATCTTCCATCATCCATCATCAACACGTGGCCG
>SDVV010009066.1:0-16889 GCA_016164225.1 Gammarus roeselii
TACATATATATAATATAATATATATACACATATACGATCTGTGAGATTGACGAAATCCTTTCTTCTGTAGCAGTCTAACTACCACTCTTCCGCTTAGAAGGAAATTGATTTTGTCTTTGGATTAGGTAAAGACCTTCATCCGAATGCTATTTATGTTGTACTGTGTCAGTTTGCTAGTTTATTTATTTCACGAAAGCATGCACACCTTAGGTGAAGATGGTAAAGATGTTCTTTGCAACGTGCGTCATTGTTGTAAGTAAATTATTATTTCAATACGTCAGTCGGGACACCATCAGCGACTTCCAGGATGGGAATTCAATTGGTTGACGATAAAATAAAAGCTAAAGGCGATCATAAATGATCAGATGACTGCTAAAGGGTTACGAGAAAGAGGTACTGGCTGGGACAGCCTGGAGGTACTGGCTGAAAGAGGTACTGGCTGAGACAGCCTGGAGGTACTGGCTGAAAGAGGTACTGGATGGGACAGCCTGGAGGTACTGGCTGAAAGAAAGAGGTACTGGCTGGGACAGCCTGGAGGTATTGGCTGAAAGAGGTACTGGCTGGGACAGCCTGGAGGTACTGGCTGAAAGAGGTACTGAATGGGACAGCCTGGAGGTACTGGCTGAAAGAGGTACTGGCTGGGACAGCCTGGAGGTACTGGCTAAAAGAGGTACTGGATGGGAAGCTTGGAACTCACATCTTAATCAACCCCGAACGAAAAGTAACGATCATGGAGGGCTTCCTAACGACTAACATAAATTGCGGCATTTAGAATGAAACACTACTCTGTAAATTTTTATTTAGTAATCCTTCTGCCGTAAGACATTTTTAAATTATTAATGATCATCAGTAATGTATAATTAGGGGATTAATCAACACAGAAACGACTTCTATGTATTGTGACGATTGCCAAACTTTTACCTTCAAAATAAACATTGTTATGCAATTGTTTGGTCACTTTTCAAAATGGTTCATATACGTCACTCTTACGTCAGCTATCTTCATGCAGTGACTCTAAAGCAGTTGATAAAATAATCTGGCTGAATTAATTTATGGGCGGATGAGAAGTTCCAAGGATCACTCAATCAGCTACTGGCTACTACTCCAAATCAGGGCAATACAAGTAATGAACATAACAAAAAAATTACCTTGCCATTGCGACAGTCTCTGTAGCCTTTCAGTCTACTGAAATACATTCGTTTTGCATACAGAACGAGGGTGGCGTAGTCTTCCAACGCGTGTAGTAATTTACGCATTTAATCGAGCTCGAGATTACGTCACTCGCCAACATCAGCGGTCCCTGGGGTACAAGGAAGGCAAAGCATTCTGACACATTGAATAATAATGTAAGGAAGGAGATTTAACGGGAGTGCACTGGGAGATTTAATAGCTATTCATCATCTGAGAAGATGGTGAAACCCCATTACAGTGCAGTGCTAACAAAGCCCTTGAAGTAGTAAGATGGTGAAACCCCATTACAGTGCAGTGCTAACAAAGCCCTTGAAGTAGTAAGATGGTGTACCGCCATTACGTTGCAGTGCTAACAAAAACCTTGAAATAGTAAGATGGTGTATCGCCATTACGTTGCAGTGCTAACAAAAACCTTGAAATAGTAAGATGGTGTACCGCCATTACGTTGCAGTGCTCACAAAAACCTTGAAATAGTAAAATGATGTACCCCCAATGCGGTGCAGTGCTAACAAAGACCTTGAAATAGTATGATGGTGTACCCCCAATGCGGTGCAGAGCTAATAGAGCCCATGAAATAGTAAGATGGTGTACCGCTATCACGTTGCAGTGCAAACAAAGACTATAAAACAGTAAGATGGTGTACGCCCAATGCGGTGCTGTGCTAACAAAGACCTTGAAATAGTATGATGGTGTACCCCCAATGCGGTGCAGAGCTAACAGAGCCCATTGAAATAGTAAAATGGTGTACCCCCAATGCGGTGCAGTGCTAAGTGAGCCCTTAGCATAGTAAGATGATGTACCCCCATTGTGGTGCAGAGCTAACGGAGCCCCTGAAATAGTGAGATGAAGGTACTGTTACGGAGTAAAAGGAAAATCGCGAAGAAAAATTTGTAATGGACATAGTAACCTCCCCAAAAAATGATGGTCATCATCATTGATAATTATAAACAGCGGCTTATGGTGAATCATGCTCTTTGGCTTTGAAAGGATGATAATTGTTAAAGAAGGAATATATTTACTTCGTAGAAAAAATATACATGACCCCACCTTTGGTTTATGAATTGTAATGTAAGTGATTTTGATTTTCTTGGAGCCTATATGAGTGGTTGACGTCAAAGCGTTACGTTTATGAAATATCCCTTTTATTCGTTTCGTTCTATCCGCGCCGCTCGTTGAAGGCAAGTTCTCAGTTCCCAGAGCAGGAGGAGGTGATCGCGCTAATTCTCTCCTTCCTCATCTTTATTCGTCCATCATGTTTATCCTTTCATCATCTTTATGATCGCGGCTATTTATTCTTCCCTGCGAAACTAACTTCTTCTCCATCAATAAAACTGTTGCTCCGAATGCGTGTGACACCGTGAGACTTTATGAGATACACCCTTCTTTGGAGCTCTGATCGTCCGATCCTGTGAGACTTCGTGGGATACTCACCAGGTAGACCTGGCTTCCACCATATAGTTGTATAATCTACTGTTATGTAGGGGTATAATCAACTGTCATATCTGGGTATGATATTTGTTATATAGGGGTATAATCGACTGTTAGGTAGCGGAATAATCCCCTGTAGAATCTTGGTCGTTCGTCCAGTGATATTTAGTGGGATACTAACTTCTGTTGAACTTTGGTTGTTCCATCCTGTGAGACTCTTGGGATACTCACTTCTATAGAACCTTGGTAGTTCCATTCCTTGAAAACTTTGTGTGTTACTCACTGCTGTTAAACCGTGTTCATTCTAACGTGTGAGACTTCGTGGGGTATCGACTGCAGTAGAGCCTTGGTCACTCACCCGCGAGACTTTAGGTCGTTCATAGCCCTAATTTATAGTCTTGGTAATTCACCCATTAAAATTTCGTAGGGTACTTGCGGTTTGGAATCCTTGTCGTGCAACCGTGAGACTTTGTGGGACTTCTAATTTTTGTACCAGCAACTTAAGAGCCCTTCAGGTGCACCAGTAAGACTTCGTGGGACTTCTAATTTTTGTGCCAGCAACTTAAGAGCCCTTCAGGTGCACCAGTAAGACTTCGTGGGACTCGCCTCGCCGGTGTTCTCCAAACACTCATAACCCTGTTCTCATTCTAGTTAGGCTTGGCAGAACTTCTTCGTTTTGTCTGAGGTTGCTCGTACTTCAGATTTAGGTTACGAGGGGTGATTATTTGTTCTGTGGTTATTGTAAAGTACTGTGTAATCTAGAATTTATATGATGCCTCAACCTCTCTTACAATTCCAATCACTTGTCTCATTTACTATAGTTAATTATTCGGTGGAATTTCACGAAAAATAATATATGAATCAAGTTTTAATTATGTGGGAAAATGCTTTTTTTCACTCAGTTCAAGATTTGTGCAAAGGTTTAGGCGGGGCTTTCCGTCATTCCACATTAAAAAGAATTACGAACTAGATTGATCTGACTCTACTATTTTTGGTACTACTTCTTACAATTAAGCGTATGCTGCCTGGTCCTATCACCCAAACAATGAAGGCCTATGTGTCCATGGGTGTGTTCTTTGTGCACCTGTTTTTCAAATGTTCTGCGGTAGCCAAGCTCCCACGGACAGTTAGTGAACTGCCTGTGCTATACTTGACTTCGTTTGTTCTCGCCTTCAAATCAATTCTATATTCCCGGCAGAATTTTATTCTGGGTCTTTGGGTCCATATCAGAAGCCCATAATCAACAGTGAAGCTACTATGAAACGTAGGACACTCTTGACTATGGAACTTTTTGCGAGTGGCGGTCTGTTGTTCGGTAAAGTAACGCAATCTCACCCGAGTCGTATGGATGCCCTCGCTTGAGTAGAACCCACATTCTTGGGACGGTAACCTCAATCAGAAAAACCTTTTTCTTACTAATAGTTTTCCGCAGCCTGTTTCATTTTAAAGGTTACTGCAATGACATAAACCAACACCAAGACACGCAAGCAGGCTGGGGATTCTTGGATTTATCCTGTTAGCAGTGCCCTGTGGGAGACCAACCTTGGGCTGGCCACTGATTATTGGATATGCTTTGCGTTTGATGTTTACGTATTAAGTTTGAAAATAGCTGCAAAATAAAACGAAGCGTTCTACCCTGTCCACAGATTGATAAGATGGAGTTCAAATGAATAGGACCTTAATACAAGCCCTTAACATAATTTAATTTTGCCCCTTGCGAACAGATTGAGTTCGATTGAATAGGCTTTCTGGTGCTGCCCCATGCGAGCGGACTCGAATGGACGGACTAACTACAAATCCACGATTTAAAAAGAGTTCGCTCTTCCGGGTGCAATTTATCGCCTGCGGTTACAGCGGCCAAACGTCCTTGAGAACTGGAGTAGAGTGATGGAGGAGGATTGTTAGCTCTCGAGAACTGGGGTGATGAAAGGCATATATTGAAATAAAATAAAAAATAAAAATAAACACAATGTCTATTGGTTGGTGGGATGTAGAGGTTAACTTACTCCCGAACATTAGTTATAAGTTAGAAAATAAATTAGTTATAAAATAAATTCATCTAAATAGCAAATGTTTTTTTTCAGAACAGCTCACCCTGACGGAGTCATGGTACGTACCATGTGTATATTCTGATATTTCTGCAATTTTGTCAAATTGTCATTATACCTAAATGAACTTTGAACTTGTATTCCGACCATCATGGGCATTGCAGCACGATTGTGACATTTCTCCAAAACCAATGGGCTACAATGATTCATATAATTATTGAAGGAAAGCATGGTATTCATATAAACATTTTTCAACAATATTTCCAGTACAATGCTGGAACTCTTTCACACATTAATATCAAATTACGCCAAATATTTCTATGTTAATTATGATGTGTCTCTCGTCGACAACACCCTTAATTCTCTATCTCTCCGCTCTTGTGCCTCCGCTAAGCAGAGCTCTACTAAACTAATCCTAAGTTAGCGAGGTTCGCCGCTTTGATAGAGTGCCCGAGTAAGTGGCAATATCAGTTGGTGATGCTTGTACTGCTTGTGAGAGGGCTCTGAAAACGGCGGCTGTGTTAAGGGCGATATGGCTGCTATTAACCGCTACTACGTGGCTGCTGTTTCCTGCCGTAGAGTGTGGTAGGCAATGGGCCTGCTCTTATAGGTCCGTTCGGGATTCAAAATGGCAGTCTATGCCCCAAAAACTGTTGGTGCATGCTGTATCCCACAGCGTGTTTGACTTAACTACTAATTAATTCTTAGCCCTCCCGCCCCCCTTTCAGCAGCTGGTCTAGGTTCTGTGAGCTCTTCTAGAAAGCACCTATAAGTGAGCTCTTCCTGAAAGCACCTATTCTGTGAGCTCTTCCTGAAAGCACATATTTCCTTTGGATAAACGCTGCTAGCATTAGCTCATCCACAGAACAAAGTAATTACTGTGACTGCATTAATTACTGCTAGGAATTGTATTTTCGTATTAGATGAAAATAGTGTTCTCACAGTTAATGCATTCAGAGGTGTTCCCAGTACTCTCCATCAAGAGTTCATTGAACCTCTTTGCCCTCTTCTCTTAATCGGTGCACAATCACACAATTCCTATTTACTGTTCATATGAGAAAATTTATCAAATTGATAGGAGAAAAATATGAATGGCTATATATACAGTACAATACTTTGTGATCAATTTGTTTTATTTTGTATTCGATCCAACATTCCGATGTGACTTGGTTTGATGAAAAAAAAACAGGAAGCAAGGTTAATACGCCGCCGTCAGTCTTTATTACAATTTGTGAATCAGGTTGATTTTCTATCATCTGATGAGTTGATTGATTCTTAAAAGATTGCTGCGTTCACTAGAAGAGCCTATTCTGAGCCTGTCCGAAACAATTAAGCGATACAAGACATCAATACTTGCTTCCGAAACTGGCTAACTGAATTGTTTTATTTTCACAATTCCTGATTTTATTCGAAAGGCCTTAATATAATCTTTTTAATACTATCCCACGGACAAACTTCCAGGCTTCATTGCTGACGTGTATCCATCCATTGGGAGCGTAGGAATCTAACAAGGCATTGCAAAAAGTAAGTGAAATATAGAGGCCAATAACTGTAGAGTTTGCGCAGATTCCTTCCAAATCATATCTAGTGAGTTTACCCTGTTATGTGTTTGAAAGGTATAATGTCGAACTTATAAACGAAATGGGTATTTATATCTATAAATCACCCTGTTATGACTCCATCAATGTTATCAGTTATAAGTAATTAATTTTACAGCGTCGAAACGTAATGGTTAGTCTACAAGGAAATGATAATATATTGTTTTCGTGCACGGGGCTGCAAACTCCTGGACAATTGTTGATTTAAGTTTTTCATTATTCCAGATTATTACAGATTGAAATTAGACGTGTTATTTAACTTCCAACATAACTTTGCAAAGTCAACTCACATACATAGAATCATATCCCTAAATGGTGTTATATTGCATTGTAAAATGAACGACAAGCAGTGGGTTAACATGTCTACTTCGTCGTGAAATTTGGACAGAATATTTTGAGCATGTTTTCAGATGCTGCATTGTATTCAACACTCCCCCCATAACATAATAACCTAAATAAAGTGGTGCCAGTTAAAATAACACCTAAATTGAAGGATATTAAAATGTCGCACAGCGTTTGCTGTGCTACTTACTGAAACAGTAAGTTGACGTCTGTTTTTTTGCTTTTATTATAATGTTTCATCTCAAACAATGTTTACAAATAATAGGGATGAAAAAAATGTCAAACCAGAATATGTATGGCCTAACATGAATAATACATTATATTTTTTTCAATGATGTTGTAATATATCTTTGACACGTGAATTGAAGTCGACGACCGGCTTATGTGTGTAATGCACAATACGTTGACCTGCGGTCGACGGAGATGAAATCGGCTTAAAACTGGAATGTCTCCCATGACCAGCATGTATATTCTCTAAACTAATTTCCGAAACTGTACAAAACCGTGGTTCGATCCGAGGATGTTCGAGCTATTCGACCTGTAAACTAAATACTGTCAGGTTCAGCTATCTAGCCATGTTGATCCACTTAATCAGGGCAGAAGTAGAATGTCGAATCTTTTTCTTTGTATAGGAACGAGAGAGTGTCATTCTGGGCCAACTCCTAAGCCTAGAAGGACGTAAGATGTGGTCCACTGTCATTCACCTCCCCCCATTATGAGGACATAGCACGCTATCACTAGACTCGACTAACAACCATTTTGTGTTCACTGTGCTGCTCTGAGGAGCGACATTTTAGCACCTACTTTAAAAGAGGAACATCGCTAGTCTGTTCATCTGATTTGACAGGTCAACAAATATAAACAGAAGAAATCAAAGAAATCATTCATTATGAGTCTTCAAAGTGCCAGAGAGAATTGAATAACACCACCGAGCCTGGTGCCCAATGCTTGGCCTAATTGAGAGAAGGGAGTTCCCTTGGCAGTATGATTTAAACATGCTCCAATGCACAGTATTCGAATTATTATTGTTCTGTCGTGTGGAAGAATATACGAGTCGTATGATTTCGAGAATTATGAAGAATCAATTAGTACCCAATGGGCGATGCTTCCCAAATTGATAGAATCCTTCTCCTGAGTCGTTGAGCAAGTTTATGTCTACCAGGGACTCGTCGATTGGTAGTTTGTATCAACACTTACATCAGTTTTGGTTACCAATTTTGTTACCACTTGACAAATTTCATGTAACTACTTACATATTACGTCAATTATTAAGTTGACAGTAGATCTAACTATGATAGTCAAGTAAATAATTAACTTTAATACGTCAATTATTAGCTGACGTCAATTATTAGCTGAGTCGATCAAATTATATTAATACGTACAATACAAGCTATTAATTCCATCATTATTAACTTGTGAGCCGATCAAACTATCATAAAACGTCCAATATTAACAATCAATACTTCCTTTATTTACTTGAGAGTAGATCAAACTAGTACACTGTCAATTATGTTTGGCAGGTCGCTCAATACAACTGGTATTATTCAACTCATCTTTTCATCAGATGATACTCTCGAGATAAACAGGTTCAAGTGGAGTCCCCAGATTGGTTGGGTGGGCGAAAATGTCTTTAATTCAGTAGCTGAGCGAAGGCCTTGAGACCGCCATAAGTTCAAGCTAGAGCAGCCTTGAGCCCCGGGTTTGGGCGCAGATTGGGCTGTTCTGCACTCAAAGTTGGGCCGTTTGAGGCACTATCGTAAGCGCTTAGCAGGATTTATTAGGCCATGTAATAGGCCTACGATGCCCCACCTGCATGGTGACACCGGTGAGTGTTAGGCTTCGTTAGGCTGGGAGAGTGAGTTCTGAGCTGAGTTAGATCATAGAGAGCTACAAAGGATTTGGTCCAGCGAATTACACAGTCAAGATGACCATCTTTAGTTTGTATTAAGCACGTATAAAGAACGTTTGTATGAAACCTGTTTAAAACACGTTTGTATGAAACACTTATGAAACACGTTTGTATGAAACACTTATAATACACGTTTGTATGGAACACGTATAAAACACGTTTGTATGAAACACGTTTAAAATACGTTTATGTGAAACACGTATGAAGCACGTTTATATGAAACACGTACAAAACACGTTTGTTGAAAACACGTTTTAAACACGTTTGTATGAAACGCGTTTAAGTTGATAGCACCTACATTTAGCAGGATAACACAACAGTTCTAGTATTATTACACGGAACACCGGTTCCAATTAACACGTTAGGGTGGATTTTTCATTAAGTATTCCATTCATTATATCACCATTCAATATATTCAGACACTCTGAACATCTCCTGCATCTAAATTGCTAAAGCTAGCCTATTTGGCTCAGGCACAGCCAACATCAGACAGAGCCCACGCTCTGTGTCGGTGATGGTCTGAAAGTTATTGATCTGTTTTTTTGCTCCGATAACGTGTACATCCTTGCGAAGGAGCATAAACGAAGCAGCCTTCCAGTGCATCTCTCATGATAGATAATGAAAATATTGGCCGTTATCGCAGATCTCAATAGTAGAGTACTAGTATCTGGTGCAGCAACGGATCACCCACTTTCCAACTACCATCAACTGAAAGAAATGCAGTCAATTAATAACTGAACAACTTAGCAAGCAACTTCATACTTTTATCATTGAAGCTCTCTGTTCGATAGTTATTAATATAAAATATGAAATAGTGATCATAATGCTAGCTCCCTCAGTCGTGGTGATTCATATCTCTTTTCTGATTTGGCAGTGGCAGGCTGGTTACAATACCTTCATTTGGCAGTGGCAGGCTGGTTACAATACATTCATTTGGCAGTAGCAGGCTGGTAACAATACCTTCATTTGGCAGTGGCAGGCTGGTTACAATACATTCATTTGGCAGTGGCAGGCTGGTAACAATACCTTCATTTGGCAGGGACAGGCTGGTTACAATACATTCATTTGGCAGTGGCAGGCTGGTAACAATACCTTCATTTGGCAGTGGCAGGCTGGTTACAATACATTCATTTGGCAGTGGCAGGCTGGTAACAATACCTTCATTTGGCAGGGACAGGCTGGTTACAATACATTCATTTGGCAGTGGCAGGCTGGTAACAATACCTTCATTTGGCAGTGGCAGGCTGGTTACAATACATTCATTTGGCAGTGGCAGGCTGGTAACAATACCTTCATTTGGCAGGGACAGGCTGGTTACAATACATTCATTTGGCAGTGGCAGGCTGGTAACAATACCTTCTTCTGGCAGGGACAGGCTGGTTACAATACATTCATTTGTCAGTGGCAGGCTGGTAACAATACTTTCATTTGGCAGGGACAGGCTGGTTACAATACATTCATTTGGCAGTAGCAGGCTGGCAATAATACCTTCATTTGGCAGTGGCAGGCTGGTTACAATACATCCATTTGGCAGTAGCAGGCTGGTAATAATACCTTCATTTTGCAGTGGCAGGCTGGTTACAATACTTTCATTTGGCAGGGACAGGCTGGTTACAATACCTTCATTTGGCAGTAGCAGGCTGGTAATAACACCTTCATTTGGCAATGGCAGGCTGGTAACGATACCTTCATTTGGCATTGGCAGGCTGGTAACAATACCTTAATTTGGCAGTGACAGGCTGATAACAATACCTTCATTTGGCAGTGGCAGGCTGGTAACAATACTTTCATTTGGCAGTGGCAGGCTGGTAACAATACCTTCATTTGGCAGTAGCAGGTTGGTTACAATACCTTCATTTGACTGTAGCAGGCTGGTAACAATACCTTCATTTGGCAGAGGCAGGCTGGTAACAATACCTTCATTGGGCAGGGGCAGGCTGGTTACAATACATTCATTTGGCAGTAGCAGGCGGGTAACGATACCTTCATTTGGCAGTGGCAGACTGGTAACAATACCTTCATTTGGAAGTGGCAGGCTGGTAACAATACCTTCATTAGGCAGTGGCAGGCTGATAACAATAACTTCATTTGGCAGTGTCAGGCTGGTAACAATACCTTCATTTGGCAGTAGCAGGCTGGTAACAATACCTTCATTTGGTAGTGGCAGGCTGGTATTAGTACCTTCATTTGGCATTGGAAGGCTGGTAACAATACCTTCATTTGGCTGTAGCAGGCTGGTAACAATACCTTCATTTGGCTATATTAGGCTGGTAACAATACCTTCATTTGGCAGTGGCAGGCTGTTAACAATAACTTCATTTGGCAGTGTCAGGCTGGTAACAATACCTACATTTGGCCCTAGCAGGCTGGTAACAATACCTTCATTTGGTAGTGGCAGGCTGGTAATAATACCTTCATTTGACATTGGAAGGCTGGTAACAATACCTTCATTTGACTTTAGCAGGCTGGTAACAATACCTTCATTTGGCAGTGGCAGGCTAGTAAGCATACCTTCATTTGGCAGGGGCAGGCTGGTTACAATGCATTCATTTGGCAGTAGCAGGCTGGTAACAATACCTTCATTTGGAAGTGGCAGGCTGGTAACAATACCTTCATATGGCAGTGGCAGGCTGGTAACAATAACTTCATTTGGCAGTGGCAGGCTAGTAACAATACCTTCATTTAGCATTGGCTGGCTGGTAACAATACCCCCATTTGTAGGTAGCAAGCTGGTTACAATACCTTCATTTGGCAGTGGCAGGTTGGTTATAATACTTTCATTTGGCAGGGGCAGGTTGGTTTCAATACCTTTATTTGGCAGTAGCAGGCTATTAACAATATCGCTATTTAGCAGTGGCAGGCTGGTAACACTACCTTCATTTGGCAGTGGCAGGCTGGTAAAATAAACCTCATTTGGCAGTGGCAGGCTGGTTACAATGACTTCATTTGGCAGGGACAGGCTGGTAACAATACCTCCATTTGGCAGTGGCAGGCTGGTAACAAAACCTTCATTTGGCAGTGGCAGGCTGGTAAAATAAACCTCATTTGGCAGTGGCAAGCTGGTTACAATGCCTTCATTTGGCAGGGACAGGCTGGTAACAATACCTTCATTTGGCAGTGGCAGTCTGGTAACAATACCTTCATTTGGCAGTGGCAGGCTGGTAAAATAAACCTCATTTGGCAGTGGCAGACTGGTTACAATGCCTTCATTTGGCAGGGACAGGCTGGTAACAATACCTTCATTTGGCAGTGGCAGGCTGGTAACAATACCTTCATTTGACAGTGTCAGAATGGTTACAATACCTTCATTTGGCAGAAGCCGGCTGGTAACCATACCTTCATTTGGCAGTAGCAGGCTGGTATCAATACCTCCATTTGGCAGTGACAGGCTGGTAACAATACCTTCATTTGGCAGTGGCAGGCTGGTTACAATTCCTTCATTTAGCAGTGGCAGGCTGGTTACAATACCTTCATTTGTCAGGGACCGGCTCTTAAGAATACCTTCATTGGCAGTGGCAGGCTGGTAACAATAACTCCATTTGACGGCCGCGCAGGCTTGAAACAATACCTTCATTTGGCAGTGTCAGGCTGGTTACAATACCTCCATTTGGCAGTAGCAGGATGGTTACAATACATTCATTCGGCAGTGGCAGGTTGGTAACAATACCTTCATTTGGTAGTGGGAGAGCAGGTTGGTTACGATACCTTCATTTGGCAGTGGCAGGCTGGTAACAATACCTTCATTGGACCCTGGCAGGCTTGTTACAACACCTTCATTTGACAGTGGCAGGCTGGTTACAATACCTTCATTTGGCAGTGGCAGGCTTGTTACAAAACCTTCATTTGACAGAGGCAGGTTGGTTACAATACCTTCATTTGGCAGTGGCGGGCTCGTTACAATACCTTCATTTGACAGTGGCAGGTTGGTTACAATACCTTTTTTTGGCAGTGCCAGTTTGATAATAATACCTTCATTTGGCAGTGGCAGGCTGGTTACAATACCCTCATATGGCGTTGGCCGACTGATAACAATACCTTCATTTGGCAGGGGCAGGCTGGTTACAATACCTTCATTTGGCAGTGGCAGGCTGGTTACAATATGTACCTTCATTTGGTGTTGGCCTACTGATAACAATACCTTCATTTGGCAGGGGCAGGCTGGTTACAATACCTTCCTTCATTTGGCAGTAGCAGCCTGGTTACATTACCTTTATTTGGCAGTGGCAGGCTGGTTACATTACCTTCATCTGGCAGTAGCAGGCTGGCTACAGTACCTTCATTTGACAGTGGCAAGTTGGTTACAATACCTTTTTTGGCAGTGCCAGTTTGATTATAATACCTATATTTGGCAGTGGCAGGCTGGTTTCAATACCATCATTTGGCGTTGGCCGACTGGTAACAATACCTTCATTTGGCAGGAGCAGGCTGGTTACAATACCTTCATTTGGTAGTAGCAGGCTGGTTACAATACCTTCATTTGGCAGTAGCAGGCTGTTACATTACCTTCATTTGGCAGTAGCAGGCTGGTAACATTACCTTTATTTGACAGTAGCAGGCTGGTAACATTACCTTTATTTTGCAGTAGCAGGCTGGTAACATTACCTTCATTTGGCAGTTGCAGGCTGGTTACAATACCTTCATTTGGCAGTAGCAGGCTGGTTACATTACTTTCATCTGGCAGTAGCAGGCTGGTAACATTACCTTTATTTGGCAGTAGCAGGCTGGTAACATTACCTTTATTTGGCAGTAGCAGGCTGGTAGCAATACCTTCATTTGGCAGTAGCAGGCTGGTTATATTACCTTTATTTGGTAGTTGCAGGCTGGTTTCATCACCTTCATTTGGCAGTAGCAGGCTGGTTACATTACCTTTATTTGGCAGTAGCAGGCTGGTTACATTACCTTCATTTGGCAGTAGCAGGCTGGTTACATTACCTTTATTTGGCAGTAGCAGGCTGGTTACATTACCTTCATTTGGCAGTAGCAGGCTGGTTACATTACCTTTATTTGGCAGTAGCAGGCTGGTTACATTACCTTCATTTGGTAGTAGCAGGCTGGTTACATTTCCTTTATTTGGCAGTAGCAGGCTGGTTACATTACCTTCATTTGGCAGTAGCAGGCTGGTTACATTACCTTCATTTGGCAGTAGCAGGCTGGTTACATTACCTTTGTTTAGCAGTAGCAGGCTGGTTACATTACCTTCATTTGGCAGTAGCAGGCTGGTTATATTACCTTCATTTGGCAGTAGCAGGCTGGTTACAATACCTTCATTTGGCAGTAGCAGGCTGGTTACAATACCTCCATTTGGCAGTAGCAGGCTGGTTACATTACCTCCATTTGGCAGTAGCAGGCTGGTTACAGTACCTTCATTTGGCAGTAGCAGGCTGGTTACATTACCTTCATTTGGCAGTAGCAGGCTGGTTACAGTACCATCATTTGGCAGTAGCCGGCTGATTACAGTACCTTCATTTGGCAGTAGCAGGCTGGTTACAATACCTTCATTTGGCAGTAGCAGGCTGGTTACAGTACCTCCATTTGGCAGTAGCAGGCTGGTTACATTACCTCCATTTCGCAGTAGCAGGCTGGTTACAGTACCTTCATTTGGCAGTAGCAGGCTAGTTACAATATGTTCATTCGGCAGTAGCAGGCTGGTTACAGTACCTTCATTTGGCAGTTGCAGGCTGGTTACAGTACCTTCATTTGGCAGTAGCAGGCTGGTTACAGTACCTCCATTTGGCAGTAGCAGGCTGGTTACAGTACCTTCATTTGGCAGGGGCAGGCTGGTTACAGTACCTTCATTGGCAGTAGCAGGCTGGTTACAGTACCTCCATTTGGCAGTAGCAGGCTGGTTACAGTACCTTCATATGGCAGTAGCAGGCTGGTTACAGTACCTTCATTTGGCAGTAGCAGGCTGGTTACAGTACCTTCATTTGGCAGTAGCAGGCTGGTTACAGTACCTTCATTTGGCAGGGGCAGGCTGGTTACAGTACCTTCATTTATTCAACCACGCCTAAGCCTGTTCAATTAACTCATCTGTTTAAATTGAACGTGGGTATCACTGCGTTCGTTTCGTCTATGAAAAATGGCTTAACGGAATCACCAGGTGTATAAATAAGATGATCAAATCCATTAACGAAGTCTATGCTACGTTACTTATATAATGCGAATAACGTTGGACCGAAATATGCAACGCTACTTTCATAATGTGAATATCGTTGTCTGAAAGATATTACATCAAAACTTCTTTTATTGCCTGCTTGTTCTATAAGGCTTCTTAAACCACTTTCTTTAAACTCGTAATGATCCAACTTCCATGCCGTGTTTTAATCATGGCTTTTGTATGTTTTCTAAGTAAATTGCTGGCGCGGTGTTCTGTACTGCCTGTACAAGAGAAAAGGTTTGGCAAACTCTTGCAGGAGAAACATTGTTTGTTTGTACATGAGCAATAGAGCAATATTGTTTGCCTGAATAAGAGAAATATTGTTTGCCTGTGCAAATACACTATTGTTCTCCGTGTGCATGGCAAAAATTGTTTGCATGCGCAGAAGCAATACTGTTAGTCTGTACGGGAACTATACTGTTTGTCTGTACTGGAGCAATACTGTTTGTCTGGGCAGGAGCAATACTGTTTGTCAGTACAGGAGCAAAACTGCTTGTCTGTGCGGGAACAATAACATTTGTCTATACAGGAGCAAAACTGTTTGTCTGTGCGGAAACAATAAAGTTTGTCTATACAGGAGAAAACCTGTTTGTCTGAACGAGAGCAACACTGTTGTCTGTACAGCAGCAACATGTTTGCCTGTATGGGAGCAAAACTGTTTGTCGATACAGTTGTGTGCCTGTACATGAGCAATATTGTTTACCTGAAATAGTACCATACTTTGCTCGTCTGTACAGGGGAAAAATTGTCTGCCTGTCTAGGAACAATAGTGTTTATCTGCACAAATGCAATATGATTCGCCTGTGCAAGAGAAATGTTCTTCCCGTTACATGCGAAATTTTGTTGATTACCCAGGAAGGTTCAATATTGATTGCCTTTGCAGAAACAATATTGTTTGGCTCTGCAGGAGCATTTGTGTCTACCTAAGAAGAAACATAATTCTTTGCACGTGAAGACGCAGTATTGTTTGCCTGTCAAATCAATATTGTCTGCCGGTGCAAGATGAATTATATTTGCCTGAAGTAACTTTGTTCGTACCAGAGCAATATCATTTGGGCGGTGCAGGAGCATTTTTGTCTGCCTAAGCAGGAGCAATATTATTGGCCTGCACAACAACAATATTGTTTAGCTGCGCAACAACAATATTGTTTACCTGTGCAACAACAATATTGTTTACCTGCGCATCAACAATATTGTTTACGTGCGCAACAACAATATTGTTTACCTGCGCAACAACAATATTGTTTACCTGCGCACCAACAATATTGTTTACCTGCGCAACAACAATATTGTTTACCTGCGCAACAACAATATTTTTTACCTGCGCGACAACAATATCATTTGACTGCGCAACGACAATATTGTTTACCAGGGCAAGAATATTATTGATTGTAGTTCGATTTGTTCCTCCACCGGAAAATACTATTCGATTAAACGATTCTAATGCCCATGACTCCACATCGACTTTTCATAGAAAATGAACGTTTTCTTTAGTAGCAAATAGGAAGCTTGATTGAATTGCCGCCATGATAAATTGAACCCACATAATAATAAATAATCGCGGTAACGATGAATTCGTACCGCTGATGATAATAGGATTAGCGGTAACAGATAATAGGATGTAAACCACCACAAAAGGGAAGTTCTCACCGCTAATGCTTCATTCTCACCGCTAATGCTTCATTCTCACCGCTAATGCTTCATTCTCACCGCTAATGCTTCATTCACACCGCTAATGCATCATTCTCACCGCTAATGCTTCATTCCCACCGCTAATGCTTCATTCTCACCGTTAATGTTTCATTCTCATATCTAATGCTTCATTCTCACCGCTAATGCTTCATTCCCACGCTAATGCTTCATTCACACCGCTAATGCTTCATTCTCACCGCTAATGTTTCATTCTCACCGCTAATGTTTCTCACCGCTAATGTTTCATTCGCATAGCTAATGCTTCATTCTCACCGCTAATGCTTCATTCTCACCGCTATTGCTTCATTCACACCGCTAATGCTTCATTCCCACCGCTAATGTTTCATTCTCATAGCTAATGCTTCATTCACACCACTAATGCATCCTTCTCACCGCTAATGCTTCATTCTCACCGCTAATGCTTCATTCTCACCGCTAATGCTTCATTCTCACCGCTAATGCTTCATTCTCACCGCTAATGCTTCATTCTCACCGCTAATGCTTCATTCTCACCGCTAATGCTT